>CAUYLG010030907.1:0-209511 GCA_963573385.1 Cacajao melanocephalus
AGAGGTAGAATCCTTTAGCCTTATTCGAGTTGGGCATGCATTCTTTGCCCGTCCAAATTGTCCATCCTTTGCCCAGACTTTGGGATTAATCCCTTCTTGAAATAATGGGCATCCGAGAGGGATTTCCTCCCTAATGAGGTTTGTATAGATAATGGCTCCTGCTCTGGCCAGCAGGTCCCACCCTAGTAAGGCAGTGGAACTTTCTGGCACGATGAGGAAGGTATGGGAGAAAAGTATATCTCCCCAGTTACAGCTTAGGGGCTGGGAGAAATATCGGGAGACTGCTCGTCCTAGGACTCCTTGGACAGTCACAGACTCAGAGGACAACTGTCCAGAAGAGGAGAGTAAAACAGAGAAGGCCGTGCCAGTGTCCAGGAGGAGACCAACTTCCTGGCCCTCTATGGTCAGCATTACCTGGGGCTCATTGAGGGCGATGATTCGAGCTGGCGCTTGCCCTGAGCACCTTCGATCCTGCCATTGGGTCATTTGGTTAGACACCTCAGGCCCTGAGGACCTTTGCCCCGGGACAGTGTGCTTTCCAGTGATTTCCTTGGCACAGCTGGCATAGATGAGGTGGTGGCCCATTCCTCTGGGGACAGTTTCTTATAATATGTCCCTTCAGACCGCAATGGTAACAAGCTTTGGCAGCCTGGCAGCTAACCCAAGCCTTTCTCTCATTTGAGCCCCTGGGGTCTGCTTGCTGAGGGCCATAACTAAGGCAGCAGCCTTTCTCTGATCTCTCCTGTTCCGTTCAGCCTGTTCTTCCTGGCCTCTATTATAAAACACCAAGGTTGCCTGGTTCAGCAATAATTCTAGACTCTGCTCTGGTCCCAAGGCCAGCTTCTGAAGCTTCCTCCTGATATCTGCTGCTGACTGAGTAATAAACTTGTCCTTTAGTATTAACTGACCCTCAGTGGAGTCTGGTGATAGGGGAGTGTACTTTCTTAAAGGCTCTCTCAATCATTCAAGGAAAGCTGTTGGGTTTTCTTCCTTTCCTTGAGTTAGGGTGGATAACATTGCATAGTTCATGGACTTCTTCCTAATTTGCCTTAATCCCTCAAGTATACAGGTCAGGAAATGCCTACGGCTCCAGTCCCCCTGTTCTGAATCCAGATCCCAGGGAGGGTCCTTGCCAGGGACTGCCTGTATACCTATGGGATATCTATCCTTTTTCTCTGGCGTCATCAGGTTATGTACCTGACTAAGGCACCAAGTGTCCCCAAACTCTTGAGCCGCTGCTAGAGCAGCCTCTTTTTCATTGCTGGTTAGGGTTTGATTAAGCAAAAGCATGACATCCTTCCAGTCTAATTCTAAGGATTGACCCAGGCCCTGCAGAACGTCTATGTACTTGTCTGGGTCATATGAAAACTTTCCTAAGTCCACCTTAATTTGCTTTAAGTCAGAAAGTGAGAAGGGGGTGTGAACCTTAGTTGGGGGCAGAGTTTGGGCATCCAGGTAGCCTGAGATGCCCTGGCCATTTTGGCCCTCTGTGGTTCCTGCTGGGGTACAGGAGCTGAGGAGCCCTGGTTGGCACTGGTGGAGGTAGTTGCCACAGGGAGTCCCACATGTGGAGGTAGTCCTGAGGAGGGCTGAATAGGGTATGGGGCACAGGCCTGACAAAGCCGAAGTTTGTTACTTAGGGCAAAGAAGAGTTGCACATAGGGGACCTCAAACCATTTACTTTCACTTTCACAATGCAGGTCTAATTGTAGACTAGTGTTATAATATATACTTCCCTTCAGAGGCCAGGTTTTTCCACTCACCAGAGAAAGATGAGCTGCTTCTTTTTTAAAAGTCCTGTGTTAAATTCGTCCTAATATTCCAGTATACATTTTAATTGGGACTTGAGCTTGGGAATAGAAACACCCATTTGATATTGAACACAAGGAATGCCCACATTCCCAGTTAAGAAAATGACAGCCGCTTTGACACGAGGTGTCCCCCAGGTAAAATGGGTACCGCAATGAAATGTTTTTCAGTCAGCACCCCAAAATTTTGGGTGCCCAAGATGCGTGATTCATTTTATTAGAGGGCTTTCCATTTACTGGATTCCAATCATGACCTATCAGCCTCGTAGACTCGCATCCATGGCCTTGCATGACCTCCAGTGACCACCATAGAGGCATGGAACAAAGGAGCTATTGGGTTGGGTGGTAATCATACCAATGAGCTCCGAGGAGTCCAGTGAGGCTCAGGAGATGGGTACTAATATTTCCAGCAAAGGTTTAATTTTCACAGGCCAATTTATAAAACTGCCCTAGAAGGGTAAGCTTCTAGGGAGGGGCCGTTAGAGCACACAATTCAAAGAAGCACGCTGGGCCACTACAGCTGCCCCACCTGTTTGAGTGCCTTTTTTACACCACCTCCTGCCAGAGGAGAAAGTTTGCAGTACTCCTGCTCAGGGATGTGTGGCTGCCATGTTGCCTTGACCATGTGTGCACCGTAGGCCGCTCCCCCAGCCTCTGCCCACACAGGCACCCACGGCCAGCATGTTGCTGGACCATATGTACATCCTGGGTCACTCTCCCAGTTGCTGCCCACACAGGAACCTGCGGCCGGAATGCTAGCACCCCGGGGGGGAGTTCCCTTGTTCTGTCCCTGACTGTGGTTTTTTACCACCCCTGTTCTGCGGTTTCATACTACACGCAACTACGGATCTGAACATGCTGGCCAGTGAGCAAGCGAACCAGCAAAAGCGTTTCCCTGCGGTGCTTCCTTAAGTGCTGCCACTCTGCTTACAGCACCGACCGGATCGCACCTCGCCCCACCCTGAAGCTCTTTTCCCCCAGCTGGGCTGGGGCTGGGCAGTGGGCGGCCCCAGTTCCGGTTTTGGCCAGCAAGGAGGTTTTGGCCAGCAAGGAGCTAAAGGCCTGGGGACAGGGGAGTGCGCCCGCTCCACCCCGCCGGTTCCTGAGCCCAACAGCTGGCCGTGCCTGCTTGTGCCCGGTTCTACCCGTGGTACAGACAGAGTGTTTGCTTGCCCCACCTCCCACAGGTTATTTGCCCAGAGAAGCAGCTGAGAGAGAGGAAGGGGGAGAGAGAAAGGCAGATTTTAGGAAAAGGTGCGCTTTTAGTTCTGGCTGGCTGGCTGGCGCCACCGCAGCTCGGGTGCTGTTCCAGTTCCCCACAGCCCCGCCTGGCTGCACCTGCCTTAGGTGTTCTTAAAGAGACAGGACAGAAAGCAAGTGAGAAGGGTTCAATATTTTTACTTACCCCTCTGAAGTAACCGTTCTTTCTTACACTTCACTCCTTTGCCCCACGTTGGGTGCCAATTCTGCAACTGGGATTTTTTTGGGGTGCTGGTGAGGCACAGCTCCCCCAAGAGAATACTGTGAGTTCTTGGTCTTTTATCTTTTAAAGAATAAGAGATGGGACCCACTGCAGGTGCCCTGTACACTTGAGAAAGTAAATATCGGACCCAAGAAGTGTTGCAGAAAGGTGATATTATTTAGGTAGAGAAAAGAGAAGAAAAGGAAGACTTCCACGAAAACCGTGGAAGGGGATTCCAGAGGGGAAATCTCAAAGGGGAAAGGGAGCTCCCACCAAGTGGGAGGGCATTCCAGAGAGCTGGAAATCCACTGTGGGTGAAGAAGCAAGGGAATTTATCCTGGGAGAAATTCCCACCTTCCCAAGTTCCTCTGGACAATGAAGGGAGTTCCTTTAAACTTCAGCAGGGGTGATTGACTTTTAGTTTCTTCCCAAACCTGCCAAATTCAAACATAAACCATTAAATCTCCCGGATGGAGAGAGATGGGAGGGGTGTATGGCACTGGGAAATTCTTGCTTAAAACTACACCCCCTCTGGACCCGGAAAGAGAACACATTCCCTTAGCAGGAAGAGGGAACCTCTTCTAACTTAGCTGACTATGCTAAATTCCTAATCTTGAAAGAAAAAACTTAACCAGGTATCTCTTGGAGTGATATTTACCAAGGTCACTAGAACAAGGGTCTGGCCTCCTGATAAGAACCTGACCAGATCCAACTGACTGAAGACAAGATGGATTTCAGCACTAACCTTTCACTGATATTCTCCTCATTCTATCTTGTTGTCATACTAAAATCTCCCCCACAGTGGGGCATATCTGCCATTTTCTGGTCATGTGATTCATGTCAGAACATGTTGTCCTACCGCGTAAGTGCAGAGAAGCCCATGCCCAAACATGCTTGTAAATCTTCTCTTTCCCACCCCGACTTCCTTAAAATGACAGAAACTGAGTCCCTTCAGAGAGCTAGCACCAGGATCCCTTTCCTGTGCACTTTTCTCTTGTGCTCTCCAGCCACAAGCCTATTAAACCTTGCATGAGCAAAAGTTCTGTTTTGCCTTGAGTTAATTTTTACTTACACAAGAGCCAGAAAACTCAGGGGTTGGGGTGGCAACAAAAGGATCTAGAAAAGACAGTATCAGGTGTGGTAACAAAAGCATCTAACAAAGGCAGTAATTTAGACCAAATACCTAAATTTTGAAGATGTTTTTATTATTGTTTTAAACCAATAATCTTTAAAACTATCTTTATTTATCAAAGATTACTAAAGTAATATGAACTAAAAGACATTACACTTTTTCTTTCTTCTGGCAAAGTATTTTATTCAAATGCTTATGTTTAAGCCAATTAATTTGAACTCTTTTATGTATTTTGGAAGTAAAACATCATATACATGACACATATAAATACACAGTTAGAAGGAGAACTGGTATTGCTAATCACTATATGTAACTGCCATTAGACATTTTAAAAAGTATAAACAATTCAGTCTACTGAGAATTTAAAAACAAAAACTTTTTCAAAATGAAAATCCAACAAAAGAAAAAAAACATAAAGGTCTTTTAAATGTATATATAGCTTGGATATTCTGCTGTAATTAAGCTGACTTTTAATCATAGAGCTCTTTTCAAAAAACCCTTTTAAATATTTTATTACCAGATTTAAAGAGAACAAACATCAATACCTCTGGCTTTTTAGTCTTTTTCATTGTCCCCAAGGCTATTTTCCCAAGTGAAACCAATAAGCCTTAACTAGGGTTATGACTTAACCGTGGGTGCACAAGGTATCTCCAAAGAGATGGCAAACAGTTTTTACAAGATCTAGAATCACCCCAAAGGTAGCTCAGAGATAGGAAAATTTAAGACAGGAAGTCCGGAATCATTCACAGAGGGGAGGAGAATCAATAAATGGCAAAGGTCACACAAATATTAAACCAGGAAGGACTCATTCCCTAAGCTGTGGATTGAGCCAAGATCAACACTGTGAAAGGGCAAAGCTTTAGCTGCTGAGCTACAGATATGGCAGTTGCTATCACTTTCCCCCGAAAGAACTCTAAAGCAGTCATTTTTGAGCTTACAAAGGCTTTGAGCCCTCAAGAGAATTATTCGGGATAACCATGACATTATAATGTGTCCTTTCAGACCAGATGACTGAGAGGATCTAAAAACTTCTCAACCTCTGGATGACAGAGACTGAAAGAGAGTACCTCCATATTGTTATAAGGTCAAGTTTTCAAGGGCATAAGACAAGATGAGAGGGAAATCTCATTCAGTTTTTGTTTTAGGGACCTCCAGCAAAGTTTGTAGTCTGCTGGGCCGGCTGGAATAGTGGGCAAGTAGGGATACAAGGCTCACATCTATCCTGTGGCACCCTCTTCATGACTGAATGACACAGAATGACAAATTTATAGCACAAAGGACATCAGATTCACTACAGCCTAACAATAGTCTCACAAATCCTTCTACTCACTAATTAAAATCTTGTAGAGGAAACAAGCAATGATTTTTACCTTTTACTCAACCAGTTTCCACAGAGAGACAGAATCCAGAAGCCGGACTGGTAAGAAATTCTTACCCTTTTGCTGACATGCCAGGTTACCAAGTTTCCTTTCTCTGTAGCTTTCAGAAGAGCAGAGCAGCTTTTGATGATCCTGTTTGATATACTACAGCTGTGGGGCTCAAGCCATATTACAAAAGAAAATCATCCTTTTCTGTTTCATAAACCCATAGGCAAAAGCCTCTCCTTTTTGCAAGATGCTGCTCAATGGGCTTCATAAGGGAATATGATGTCAAATTAGACACAAACAAGTGAACAATGGATCAGGATATGAGTGATGCAAACTTCGGACTCATGTACTGTCAATTTTCTCTTTACAAAGACAGCACTGAGAATAGGTAGGCTTGCACGCTTGAATAGACAGATGTCAGAAAAGTCCGCAGGCCTCCATTCCTCACAAGGTGTAGCAAAGGGAAAGAAAGTATTTAGAAGACTTAAAAAAGATTATATTGTCCAGCGACAGGGCACCAGACAGAGATTCCTAACAGCTGAACTGATCGACTGTTTGAATCCATTCTGCATGGATGCCTATTCAGGCTGAGCTGATGAAGTTAGTGAAAAGCAAAGGAAGATAAGGAGGAAGGCAGAAGAAGCAAAAAGAAAGACACAACAAATACAAGACAGGAGGTGAGGGAAAGTGTTGTCTAGGTGGTGGTGGCAAGGGGTCTTGAGGCCATAGGAAAAACTCACTCTGAATCTAAGATTCAGGTGGCTGCCCATCAGCCATGAAGTGGGTTACATTCAGCAGTCCTGCTGGCTCATGAGCCTCCCACCTTGGGGGAGAAAATTCTTCCTCATGATTTCAGACGAGCCCCCAAAGAAGATATTACCAACCATTGTTCTTGGGTCCTCAGTGTAATAGAAATTTACATGAGACCAAAAGAATTTTCCCAAACAAGACTTCATTGATACTTATGCCCAGGCATAGGCAGACAGAACAATGAAGAAAGAGAGAGAGAGAGAGTTCCCTGCATGACTCTCCGAAAAGTGCCAGTTGGGAATTTTTATTTTATTTTGCAGACTGTGGGAATTGATACCAGTGGTAGAGTATGGAGGCTAGGCTGGGCAAAGCACGTGAGGGGTAGAGTATGCAAGTCAGCATATCAGGTTGCAATGCTTATCTTGAGTAATGGGCCATCTAGTGGTCTGGTCAGTGGCAAGAAGGCTATAAATCAAGTGATAAGCATTTCTTGCTGAGGTGAAACACTCTGCAAACTTGGTTTGAAATTTTGAAACTCTTAAGGCCAATTCCTGGAATTCTTTAAGTTAAAGGCATGGTTAGACATTCCAAGAGAACAAGAGAACAATATAGAATGGCTATCCTCTTTGTATAACAAAACTTTGCATCAGAGAGTTTTGAACCAGAACGACTCCATATTGATTGGACACCAGGTAAAATAAGGCTGAGACCTACTGGGTTGCATTCCCAGGAGGTTAGGCATTCTAAGTCATGGGATGAGATAGGAGGTCTGCACAAGATACAGGTCACAAAGACCTTGCTGATAAATCAGGTTGCAGTAAAGAAGCTGGTTAAAATCCACCAAAACCAAGATTGCAAAAAAGTAACCGCTAGTAGTCCTCACTGCTCATTATGCGCTTAGTATAATTCATTAGTATTCTAAAAGACTCCCAGGGCCAAGATCGTTTACAAATGCCTTGGCAATGTCAGGAAGTTACCCTATATGGTCCAAAAAGAGAAGGAACCTTTGGTTCTGCTAATTGTCCACCACAGGTTTAGCATATAATCAAGAAGCAATAATAAGTATAAGTAGCTAATCAGCCCATGCTGCTGCTCTGCCCATCGCCCATCGAGTAGCCATTCTTTATTCCTTTGCTTTCCTAATAAACTTTACCCTATGTACAGATTTGTATCTTTCACTTTACTCTGTGTATGAATTTGCCTCAAATTCTTTCTTGTGCAAGATCCAAGAATCCTCTCTTGGGGTCTGGATCGGGACTGCTTTCAGGTAACACTTTGAGTTAGCAAGTATGTTATCAGCATGGTCATGGTGTGTGTTTTGTGATTAGTGAGAATTCATGAAGAAATGCTCTAGCAGGAGTGAGCTGAAGCCCAAACTCTATTTCTACCCTGTCTCAGATCTTACATTCCTAAGCTGATGAGTGAGGTGTAAAATACATACAACAAAGTTTCTCAATAATTTCAAAGGTGGGGTCAAAGAATCACTTGTGTAAATTGTGAGGTCATGAAATGCATAGAGCAGATTGCTAACTAGTTGATTGGAAAATTCTGGGAAACAGAAATAATAGAAGTAATTTGGGGGGTCATTACTTGGTTTCTTTGTACCTGTGCTATAAATATTATTTTAGATAGATTTAAATAACAATATAATGTGGCCTAATCAATCAATAGAAATATTTAGAAGCAAACAAAAATGTTCACCAGTTCACAAAAAAATGTCATTTTTAATTGGATTTAGTTTTATTTTTCTATTTACACTACGCTACAAATATTTTTAGGCCCATATATGAAACCACTCTATTCCCTTTTTCTTTTCCCCCAATGACCTAAGAAAACATAAACATTTCCATACCCTAGAATCTATTTTACATAACCCTCTAGTAAAATTAAATCAGAATAAAAATCAGAAATCTATATATCTCAATCTTCTGATGTGCTAATTTGCTTCTATTGCTTTACATATAACAAGCTAGTCTATATGTGAACAGAAGAAACTTGTCACTTTAAATCGCAATTTACCAGTTCTAACATCTAGCATATTACTCAGTACAAGATGCGAGGAAACTGATAGAATTTAACCCAAACTTTCTTTCCCCCATACAACTAAAACTTTTTTCTCCAAATTTTTCCCAAAAACTTAGTGTGGTGGAAGGAGATTTATTTGAAAATATTTCTTACACCTCAACTTATGTTTTTACTCTAAATCCTCGAAATGAAATAGTGGACCTGAAATAGTGCTTGAAAATATTAATAGCATATATATGAGGATTTATGTTAGCAATATTAATTGGTAATTCATTTATATTTAATTAAAATCAGTAAAGAGTCCCAGTCATTTATTTACCTATTGCCTATTGGCTGCTTTTGTACTACTGTAAATGAACTAGTAACTCCATTTTGAAAACAAATGTCTACTCCTCTTTTTATAATGCCTAACTCTGTGTTTGCTTAAATTAGTTTCTTAATTCCAGGAACTAGCCTTGGGATAGGACAAAGGTTGTGGGACTCACCCCTACCCCTGGAAGTACAATGCTGAGCAGTAAATCTTCCATCCTGCTGAGGGCTAGCTGGCACCAGCCAGACCACTAGGTGGCCCATTACTCAAGATAATCATCAGAGCAAGACATGCTGACCTGCAAGAGTTTCCCAAGTCCTTTCCCCTTTGAAATCCCTTTGGCCAGCCAAGGGAGGGAGAGATGGTCTTTGAGACATTATCCTGCCATATTTGAGACTCTATCTTGCCATCTCTTTAGGCTGTCAGTTGAATAAACCTGTTCTTTCTTCTACCAGCTCTTTGTTTCTCATGTTTTGGCTTTTGATTGGCAAGCTCAAACCTGGGTTCAGTCACACTACAATCACAAAATTGAGTAGTTGTGACAGAGACTGTATGACCTGTCAAGGGCAAAATAGTGATTATCTGATCACTTACAGAAAAAGTTTGTCAACTCCTGTATTAAATTAAAAAAATGAACACACACACATACACACACACACACATACACACGTGCATGCAAGCTCATCCCTAAGACAGAACAGATAATTGCAGACGATATGTGAGCTGAAATGATCAGGGTATAAGTAGCAAAACTTACCTGGACACATCAAAATAATGCTTTGAGAAGAATGACACCACACTGATTTTTTCAACCTGTCAGAAATTTATAAAATGTCTTGAAAGATTTAAGACCATAATTTAATTAATGGCTAAGGAAATTTTTTTGCTCTGTAGAAAATGAATTGGAAAGAAATAATCATAATAGAAAGGGAAACTACTTAGTACACAGAAAAGAGCAACCCCAGCAAGCTTGATGTTGTTTGCAAGATTGGCTCTTGGTCAGCATCTCAAAATTTAGCTTTTGGAAGTGTTAAAAGATTAAGGTATTTCATTGTGCCTAGTTTGTTTGTGCAAACAGTATGATTTATACTCATCATTTGCTTTCACGTGGGAATGTGGAATTAGATAACATTTTAAACTATATGACTAGATCTTATTACAAAACTTTGGAATTGAGTCTCTAGTGGGTTCCCTAGGAAAAATCATAAACCCCCATTACTATGTTTTCACTGATTAAGGAAGAATGTGCTCTGTATGGCTACTCACAGGAAGGAGGGAGCATAAGGTTATCTGCTTCCTCCAGAAACCACTCATGTCTTTTTATGTTATGATCTGGCTATATATTCCTACTCAGTCTCTATAATAAACCTTAATCATGAATCCAATTATGTACTGAGTCTCATGAGTCGTTTTAACAAATCTTCAAAATGGACATTTTATGTGGACCTCTGAAAAACTATTTAAATAGTGCAGGAAAATGTTAGGAGGAATAGAACTAGGGCAGTGGCATGGAGACAGAAGACACACACATAGAGTTTAATAATAGGTTGTTTTCTAGTTTCTTAAAATATATTATCTTAATGAACAGCTTTGGAGAGGGAGTGAGGTAGTATAGTTACAATATTCACCACAGAGAGACCCATCAAATCAGTATCCTTCAGCTAGAACTATTTTATTAGAAGACAAGAATGGATTTAAGAACTATCCAGAAGACATAGAAAGTGAATACATGGGGGCCTTTAAGCTGTGGCTTAAGATGGCTACTTTTGGAAGGGAGCTGTTAACTCTAATGTCATTGCCAAGAAAACAGAAGCACAGAGGAACTTGTGATTTTGCATAACACATGCCATATTGGGAGTAAAAATCTCACAGAGGTAATAGGTAATGAGAAAATAAATGGATCTGTCACAAAAACTGTTGCATTACCTATCCTTAAAATTCCCCCAGCCTTCAAAATTTGAAACTAAAGGATGCAAAGATTCATTTTACACCTTAAATGTCTCTTGAGAATGGATTTGTTTAAACATCTTAGATAGAAGTTAAGTAACATTCCTAGTGGCAAGATCAAATTGTTTGACAAAGAAATATGGAAGGTCAACTTGAAGATCTGCAGATTCATTCATCATGCAGCTGGGGTCTGTGTCCTTAAAATTTGGATAATTGTTCCAGGTCCTGGGCATGAAGTAGTATGTATAAAGGTACTTATACAATGGCTAAAGTGTACAACTATCTGCTTTATTGAATGTCATTACATTTCTTAAAGATTAAGGGCCCTTAAACAAAATGGTTTCTATGACTATCTTCTATTCATTAGAAAATAATGATATTGGGCTGTGGGAATTCAGTCAGGGTGGTGACAAAAATATTAAGGTAAAAATATTAGAGAAAGTTATACAATATAGTCTCAACCCTTTTTGGGCAGCCTAAGAGATTTTTCTATAGTTATTGGCTGAAGGCAGCCAGAGTCTCTTAGCAGGAGCCAGAGAGATTAGGGTGCAAATACAAAGGAATGTAAGTAGTTTACCTAGCTAGCTTGTTTACTCATGTGGTCTTAAAACAACCTTTGAGCCAGATGGCTCTCTCAGGGGAAGGTTTACCAGGGAGATTACCCACTAATGGTGTTTGCTTTGAGCATCAGAACCTGACCTTTAATCTTTCTTTACAAGTTTGTTGACTTAGAACCTCTGTTATTAAATCTATACTGAAAAAAAGGGGGAGAAGGCAAACTAGTCAGTATTGTGTAGCTGTGATCTCTTTCCTTGAGTGGCTCATGATCCCTTGGCCCACTAATTCACTGGAAATTTCTGTCTGAGTGCATTTATTCATCTGCCGTGCAGCTGGAGTCTGAGGGCTGGACCTTGGCATTGGGCAAAATATGTGAATATTATTTTTAGTCCTCAGTTCAGAAGGCTGAGTGTTTAAAATGTTTAATTTCCCTTTGGTCTTCATAATGCTATCAACCATATGATTTAAAACTCATTAAGTTATTGAGTGTAGCTATTATGTTATTGTTATGAACCATTCAAGGCAAATTCACAATTATGGAGAGAACTTAGGGAAAATCTCCTCTTTGGGGTCCCAATTTATATATCCCAGAATTTCTTAGCCCCTCATTTTCCTGAGCTGTGTGGTATGTGATTTTCTCATTTGCTGGTTGGAGGATGAAAGCGGGGCCAAGGAAGAGGACATGGAAGTGCCAAGAGCAAGTGTCCAACAGTTTTATGTTTCTATCATTTTTATCACAGCTCCCTGACTAAACTTAGCTTATACAAATTCACAAGACTGAGATAACTTAAGAATTAGATTGTTAGATCATACTTACAAAAATCAGATATCTTAATGTCATATTTTTTCAGTCATTTCAATGATACAGTTAAGAGATGAGGAGGATATCTTCATAATTCTGGGATTATCAATGTAAAACCACAGGTCCCTTTTTATTACATTAGATTTAATACATAATGTTTTCAAGCAATACATGCAGTCTTTTCACTTACAAGGAAAGGTCATCTCAATCATGGACATCTCCATTTTATATCAGTTACATATGTCACATTTTCTAAGGAACTGTATCTCAGTGTGATGGCTTTTTGATATATCCAGTTAATTAGGCTGAACTACATTTCCTAATTAATCAAACATTAACCTATGTGATTCTGGAAGAAATTTTACACTTGTAAATAAAACCTTTGTCTTTGTTCTAGTTTCTGACCAGACATCATAGACTAGATAACTTATAAATAAGATAAATGTATTTTTCATGGGTTCTGGAGGCACAAGCTCATATCAGTGTATCGGCATGGTCAGGTTCTGTTGAGGGTTGTTTTTTGGATTACAGACTGCTGAACTTTCAATGTATCTTCAGATACAGTGAAGAGGGGAAAAAAAACCTCCTGAGGTTCCTCGTATATGGATACTCATATCTTTTATAAGGGCTATGATCATGACCTAATCACATTCCAAGACCCCACTTCTTAATACCCTCACATTACATGCGTAGGATTTTTGACATATAAATTTTGGCGAGACACACTTAGTCCACTGAAGCCCCTAATTAGGTGATTTTAAATTTGGGAGATATGCTGAATGATCTGATTTACTCAGTTGGAAGGGAGATTATCCTAAGTGGGCCTGAATTAATCAGCTGAAAAATCTGGAGAGACACTACTTGTGGACATCAACTAAAATATTAGAGGCTTATTTATTTTAGGTAATACATTATTAAATGAGTCCTATAGAAAACTCTCTCCCATCTTTATTGTCCTGGTAATAGGGCAAGAAATATTTATAGTTCAGTGTGTAAAATGCAGCAGCTCTGGAGAACTCTGACCCTGTATAATTTCTCTACAGGCTGGGCATGATGGCTCATGCTTGTAATCCCAGCAGTTTTGGAGGCCAAGGTGGGTGGATCACTTGAGGTCAGGAGTTTGAGACAAACCGGGCCAACATGTTGAAATCTTGTCTCTACTAAAAATACAAAAATTAGCTGGGCATGATGGTGCATGCCTGTAATCCCAGCTACTCAGGAAGCTGAGCAGGAAAATCACTTGAACCTGGGATGGGGAAGTTTCAGTAAGCTGAGATCACTCCATTACACTCCAGCCTGGGCAACAGAGCAATATTCCATTACAAATAATAATAATAACAATATTTTTTTCCTCTACATCTTCCATGCATCAGAATAGGACCAGAGCCTAAGAACTCTATTTTGCTTAAGATTTTTATATAAAACATTGGGAGTCTTAAAGTGCTGGGATTACAGGCATGAACTACCATGTCCAGACAGATTATATTTTAAAAGTTATGAATATCTAAATAAAATAAAACTGAACTCTTATCAGTATTTTTCATCATCAACTTTTAGCTAAGTCTACCTCAATGTCAATGTTATGATAGCCAAATAACAATTATAACAGAAATCATTTGGACAGAACCCAGACTTATCAAAGTAGAATCACTAGAAAATAGCTCTCTACATGGATGTGAGTGGTTGAGTCCAATGACTAGGTCTCCCCATGATTCTCAGTTTCATCTTGAGGTCCTCTTGCTTTGGTTGATAGCATTGCCACCACTGAAATGGCAGGAGACATATTATGACCCAGAACGTGTAAACAAAAAAGACAACAGGAAACTTTAGGAAGAGGAGAGACTTCCCTAAATTCTCTGGAGCAATCAAACATATGTAAATCATGTGGTGGGGTGGGGAATAGGAAAATAATGATTCTGAATTATAGAGTTTTTATTCTGCAGAACTAGTTTGCTCCCTGATCATGAAAGCACAAATCATTCCAATTTGAGGGAAAATTAAAATGACATAAACAAGACAAACAACTCAAAAATTAACATTCTGAATTCAAATGGGCATTAGAAATTTGAAGGTATATTGCACAAATTCTGTATTTTTAAGTATCTTCTATTCTGTTTAATAGTCATATAATCCTAACACTCTTTTTAGAAGCCAGATTTATTTTTGGCCAAAGCAAAAAAGCAACTGAATGTTGAAAACTATCTATGTACTTCTATCTACCCAACAAGGGCACAGATTAAAAGGCAATGATATTTAAATTTATAGGATAGGTGACAAATGAACAATTCAAATTCTTGGAAAGAAACATTTGATAATAATCACTAAATAATAAAGATTTTAAAAAATACATTATGAGCAGGTGATTTAATAAAATTCCCCACCTATGTATATCACTCGTAACTACCAGAGTCAGATGTAGTTAACGGTCTGACTAGCTGTTAAGCAGAATTATAAAACAC
Source organism: Cacajao melanocephalus (assembly GCA_963573385.1). Classification (NCBI taxonomy): domain Eukaryota; kingdom Metazoa; phylum Chordata; class Mammalia; order Primates; family Pitheciidae; genus Cacajao; species Cacajao melanocephalus. The sequence continues at coordinate 14,621 of CAUYLG010030907.1, forward strand.
TTTTATATTCTTAAAGATGCCTAAAATTAAGACTTAAATTCCAATTTCCAGTGGTGTATATTTAGACTTATGTAAGGTTTTGTGCATGGCTACTTCTTTACTATAATAATTCAATCACCATGGTCTAATTCGAAATACAGCATCTTGGAGAACTGTGCATAAGTAGATTCTTGTCAATATCTTTTGTAGCAATTTGAATATGCCATTCACTCAAAACTGTAATCTATCCAAATTAATTTTAACTTGACTTATTATAAAATAGTTGTAACTAACTTATATGTAATTATTATAATGACAGATACAGCTAACACCACTAACATATTAATTTGTGTCTTGAGTAACAACATAATAAGGCTTTAACGGACGTTGAAAGTCGTTGGCTCATAGAAAGAAAATGCAATGCATTGTGTTCTAAATTAGATCCTGTAACAGAAAAAAAGATTTTAGTGGAGCAATCAGGTGAAATTAAAATAAATTTAGAAGTTTAGTAATTATTATTCTACCAATGTTAATTTTATTTATTTATTGGTTTTTATCATTATACTCTGATTTTATAAAATGTTAACATTAGGAAATCTGGGTGAAAAAAGTGAACAGAGTTCTGCACATCTTGTCAACTCTTCTGTAAGTCTAAAATTCTTTCAAAATTTCATTCAATTTTGGACAGCTCTGCAAGTTAAAAAATTAAAAATTATTGTACTGAGCAATTATTTTTCTTTCTGAGGTTTTTGCCCATATATTCTAATCTTATTCCTTGAGAAACTATAGAACACAGTTAATACTTTCTCTGTGATGGACTGCCTCAGATATTTCAATGGACTTACCACATCACCAAAATGTTAACTTTTACAAGTTAAACATTCTCCAGTCCTCAGCTTTTTAATGCCTTCACTGTTCAATCACTTTTTCTCTAGAATTGAAGGTACAGAATCTGCTTTGTTCCAAGTGCTGTTCTTGACAGCAGTCTTTCCTGACAGATGTAGACACGTTTGACAAACATTTCCCAATGCAGACCCTCGATGGCTAGACCTACAGCAGTTCCTCCATCAACTGTCAAACCCTCCTAATGACAGGAGTTCCTGACACCTGCTGAAACTGACAGTGGCAGTTCATATTAATGTTAGCTGGTAATTTCCAGTAGTATGCAAGGCTCCTCACATATTTAACTGGTATTTTTGAGTAACTCTCCTACTCCTCATTATTACTATAATGACACACCTAGGCAGAGGTTTCTTGGACATCAGAGGTGGGGACTCATGTGGCTATAAAACCCATCAGCTTAGTTAACTTGAACGGCCATAACAAAATACTATAGACTGTGTGACTTAAATAACTGATTACTTTATTCTCTCAGTTCAAGATTAAGGTGTTTCTTCCTGGTGAGACCTCCCTTCCTGGCTTGCAGAAAGCCACCTTTTCACTATTTCCTCAAATGTACTTTCCCTAGGAAATGCACTTGAAGAGAGAGCGAGCTCTGGTGTATCATTTTCTTCTTATAAAGGCAAATGTTCTGTCAAAGTAGAACTCCACCCTTAAAATGTAATTTAATATTAATCACCTCTTTAGAGCTTCTGTCTTCGATATAGTCACATGGGGGTTGGGGCTTGAACACGTGCATTTAAAACAGACAAAATTCAGTCCATAACATTCTGCCCCTGGTTCTCACAAAATTCATGTTCCTCTCACATGCAAAATAAATTCATATAATACCATCCAAAACAACCCAAAAGTCTTACCTTGTTTCATTATCAAGTCTAAAGTCTGAATTTCAATTTCTCATCTATATATCATGTAAATAACATATGGATAAAAGTTTAGGTACAACTCATTCTGAGGAAAAATTCATCTCTAGCTGTAAAACCAGACAAGTTAGAGTACTTCCAAAATACAATGGTAGACAGACATAAAACAAATATTTCCATTCCAGAAAGGAAAACTTGGAAAAAAGAAAAGGCTGATGGATCACAAGTAAGTCTAAATCACAGCAAAGAAAATTTCATAAGAGATTAAGGCTTAATAATAATTATCTCTGGCTGAATACATTACCCTTCAGGCCCACTGGTATGGCAGCATCACCCCCATGGTACTGAGAGGGGCTCCCATGTTTTGACTCTCTGCAAAAGTCTTGCCCTCTGAAACCAGGGAGAAAACAGCCTTGCCCCTGGGATTGTGGTGGGAGTGGCAGCCCTGATGACCTCTCAATTACTTCAAGGTTATTATTTTCTTTTATTAAAGAACAGCACACATTTGAATCCAAATAAATAGTCTCATGGTCTGGTCTTACAGAATCCAGGAAAGTCAATGGCTTCTTTTGGTGTGTGTTACTTTTTCTGTCCCCTTTAGTTTCAACAGGCAATGCTTTTAGTAGTAGAGTAGAATCTCAGCTCTGTTCTGACTTCTGCTGAGATAAGTGTTTAGGTCCATGAGTTGCATCCAGATTGTCTTTATCAAAAGGTTGTTCAGCCACACCCACAATGTTCTTTTCAAATTAAAACACATTTTCTCATTTTCTGTGATATGCATAGGCTGAAAATTTTCCAAAACTTCAGATTTCGGTTTCTTTCTGATTAACAATTTTATTTTTAAGTTATCTTTCCCCTTTTTTGTTTTACTATAAGTAGTTAGGGAGAAACTGAGGTGCTCTTTTAAAACTTTGCTTAGAAATTTATTTAGCTAAATATCCCAGTTTCATCATTTGGTCACAAGTTTTACCTTTCACAAAACACTAGAACATAGTTCAGCCAAGATCTTTGCCACTTTACAACAAGGACCATCTTTCCTATAGTGTTGAATAACATGATCCTCATTACCTTCTGAGGCTTCACAAAAATTACCATTTATACCCATACTTCTAGCATCACCTTAAAACTCTTACAGTCTCTACCCTTTACCCAGTTTGAAAATTGCTTCTACATGTTTAGACATCTGTTACAGAGGTACCTCCACTTCTTGGTACCAAAATGTGTGTTAGTTAGTGTTCTCCAGAGAAACAGAACCAGCAGGATACACACACGCATACACAGACACACTCAAACATACACACACAAGGACCAAAGAAATAGATATGCAATTATTGCAATTTTGGAGGCTGAGGAGACATAAGTTCTGTAGTTGACAAGCTGCAGAGACAGTAATGCAGCTGTCAGGATTGAGATCCAAGAACAAATAGTTTAGTTCTCTTCTGAAGTCAAGGAAAGACAGACGTCTCACCTCAAGCAGTCACACAGCGGGTGTGCCCCCTTATTCACAGTAGAGTCAGACTTTTTTTTAAATCTATTTAGGTCTTCAACTAATTGGATGTGGACCACCCACATTATAAAATCCAATCTGTCTTACTCAGTTTACTGATTTAAAATGTTACTCTCCTCCCCAAATATCAAGAATAATGTTTGACCAAATATCTAGGCACTCAGTAGCTCAGTCAGGTTGATACATAAAATGACACGCAAATTCGTGAAGCGTTCCATTAAAAAAAAAATTAACTATCACACACATGCGGTCAACATTTGGTTTGTAAGATGAATATTTCTCTAGATAGAGTGGCCATACGTTTTAGTAGCCCATTCTCAGAAGAAAAAATATAAATATTAAGAACAACTCATAAATGATTCTAACTTAAAACACTGCATTTAGCAGATTTCTTGCTAAGTTTCTAGTGGCAACCACAGTGAGGCTTATTTGTTCCCAAAAGGCTGCATTAGGAAATAAATGTTCTCTATATAGCAATGTCTTAGCTGCCCTTTAAGTTTTCATTGAGAGGGGTCATTGAATTATCCTAGACTCAGGTGAAATTTTGCTCCCTGTAGATGTCCTCACAAACGTTGTAGTTAAGTACATCTAAAACTCTCACGGGGACTTTTGAACTCATGTAACTCAAGGAATTGGTAAGAATTCTATTTTCTCTCAACGTGGTTGCTTTGAAACAAAAAGAATTAGGTTCAAGAAGTAAATCATAGTGCAAATGGTAATTCTGGGCATATTACAGTTTTCCAGTTTTGATATATATATTATTACAGATTAACAATTCAAGCCATTTTAATTTTGAGGCCTCCAAAATTAGAGCTTGAGAAACTATGAGTGTACAAGCATTTTGGGAGAGTATCCTCTAAAATAGGACTGAAGGAGTCAAGAGAGTTGGAGAAGGGTCCAGATTGCTAATGAGATTGCAGAAGTCCTCCCAGAACTGTCTAGTCATTTATCTATCAGCTGCCATTTCTGTTGATTGAGGTTGGGCTCTGAAGATACTCATTTCTGGCTACCTTTGCCTGTACATGCAGAAAACTCCAAAGAGAATGCCTGAAAGAAGAAATCAGAGAGCAGTTAAGTCTAGTGCCAAGTATTGCAACTGTCAAGGGAATGTGACTACCCAGGGAACTCTTCAACAGGAGTCCGGTTGAAATCGGAAGTGGGCTAAAGTTATGTCAAGAGCCACTGAAAGTACATCAACAACATAATTTAGAAGTTTCCTTTAGCGAGTGTTGATGTGTCAAACTTTAAAGTTTTGTTTTTTGAATATATCTATTTTGTAAGTAAAAAAATGCTTTGCAGAAAATTCAACTCAATGTGCAATTAATGTGTTTCAAGACTAAAGGTAAGTTGCTTCACTGCTGAGGTGAAGAATCTATCAGTAGGGAAATTGACATTCTGTTTAATGTGATCTTTCTCATTAGGTGTTTATAAGGTATTCTCTTTTACATAATAGTTTTGACTTTTATTTCCCTATATTTAAGTGTGTGTTTCTTGTACTTGCTTGTCTATAATTTATTGTGATTCTGGAGATAACGATGACTTGTTTCAATATTTTTGGAAAATTATAAGACATTATTTATTTGAGCACTACCTCCTCACATCTCTATTCCTTCTGTCTGCAATCCAAGATTAGATGTATGTTATAACTTTTCACTTTAATCTATGTAACTGCTAACTTTTAAAAATATTTGCTATATTTGGTACTCCAATTTAATTGCCTACAATTTCTTCAGACATGCATTTCAGCTAAGTAATTTAATTTTCCTCTGTGTACAAGTGGCTGTATAAATCAGTTCAAATTTTACTTCCATATTTCGTTTTTTTTTAAATTTATTATTTGTCTTACATACAAATCTATCTTGTGTTGTATATTATATTTTGTTCACGTATTTATAATATGTTTGAGAGAAACAAAACATTGATTTTATATTTTATATTCCTTAACTGATAATATTATTTACTAAAACACTCAAAATTTTATTTAGCATTGTTTGATACTGTTCACTCTAAGACATGAGACGGGTTTCTTCTTGATTTATAGATTGTGTACCTGTGTTGTGTGTGGGCATGTACTGTTATTGTATATGCCTCTGTGTGTTTCTGTCTTTATATGATGCGGTAACTTAATAGTAAAATTAAGGTTCCAAACTACTAAACTTAATTTACATTTATTTTTTATTATATTCCTTGAAATACTTTAATAACATTCAAATCTTATTATTATTAGTTAGTGCTCCCAAATAGTGAGCTAGAATCCAAACATAATTTTTTTCTCATGCTAAGGTTGTGATTCCAAATACTCAAGAAGGAGCTTTTTGCATTTTTGTTGTTATTGTTTATTTAATAATCTATGTTTTGTTTGCTTTGTTGAAGAATCATTTCCACAAATATCTCAGAACAAAATAGGCATAGCATTTTTATATTGTTTTAAACTAACATAGAACACAACATTAGGGATTGTGAATGTTTGGTACAATTCCTGGGACCAGTTGCATTTTTTGTAGGGTGGTTTTTAAATTATTTTCTCTATTTTTTTCTTGGAAATTGATTTATTGAAATGTTAATTTGGGGTAATTTGTAGAAACAATATTTTCTAAGAAATTATATCTTTAAAATATTTTTTAAATTATTTATACAAATTTATAAATAAATACCTTCTCTGTATATTTTAAACTATTTTTATTCCAGTGATTATTTCTCCTTTGTAGTTTCTTACATTTACAATTCTTCTTATTTCATCATTAGGTTGGTGAGCGGTGTGTCAATTTTGCATGTTGAAAAACATATTTAGAATTTTTACTCCCTAAGCCGTTCAATTTTACGGGTGTTTTAACTTCTTAATTGTTGACTTTTACATCATTTTAATTTCTTCTTTCTTTTGCTTGACTTTGTTGACGTTTCAAGCATTTTAAGTGATTATTTAATGAATTTCTTATTTTAAAATTTTATTTAAAGAAATGTTAAACAGTACTCTCTATTGTATGTCATAAGTTATAAGAGGTGTATTATTTCATTCACATTATTTAAAGAAACCGTTTATTTTTCTTTTGCCTTTGACTGAAAATGTCTGAGAATGGGAAGTCTTTTTTATGAGTATTAATGTCTCCTTTGTGTTTTGACCATAAACTGTGTTTTCTTAATTTTTCTTTGCAGTTCCTACTGTGACCTTTTTACAAGTGATTGAATACAATTTTCTTTTAAAAATGTCTGCTTCTCCCGGACTAGAAGTGTCTTAGCTCATTTTGTGCTGCTATAACAGAATACCATAGACTGGGTAACTTACAAAATAATTGTTTCTCACGGTTCTAAGAAAAGTTCAGTATTAAATTGCTGGTATCTGGTGGGGGTCTTCTTGCTTTGTCATCCGATGGCAGAAGGGAAAACAGGGTAAAAGAGAAAGACAAAAGTGGCCAAACTCATCCTTTTTAAGGAACCCACTCCCATGATAAACCCACTCCTGAGATAATTGTATTTCCATTCATGAGGAAGGAGACTTCATGACCTAATCACTTCCCATTAGGCTTCACCTCTCAGCGCTATTGCACTGGGGATTAGGTTTCCACCACATGATTTTTGGGGGACATTTTTAAACTGTAGCAGAAGTTGTCTTTTTATTTTAGAAAAATAACCACATGTAAATGAAATACAAAGTGCTCCTTACTCACTTAAAGTGTTGGGAGCACCTACCCACCCACTGCTACTCATGGTTAAAAATCTGAGGTAGAAAAGCAACCACATATAAATGTCAATCCAAATTGCTCCTAACCCCTTTGAACAATATGTGGGTCGGGAGCACTGACCCACACCCTGCAATTCGTGGTTAAAAATCTCAGTAGAACTTTTGGTTCCATCCAAATTTAACTCCTAATACCTTAATGTTGACTGGAAGCCTTACTGATAACTTACAGTCAGTAGAGTAACATGTATTTTTATGTTATATGTGTTATATGCTGTATTCTTACAATAAACTAAGAGAATATACAATGTCATTAAGAAAAATCATAAAGAAGAGAAAATATATTTACTATCCATTAAGTGAAAGTAGATCATCACAAAGGTCTTCATTCTCAACATCTTCATGTGGGCTGAAGAAGAGAAGGAGTCAGCCTTGCTGTATCAGCAGTGGCGGAGGCAGAAGAAAATCCTCATAAAAGTATACCTTCACAGTTCAAACGTGCTGTTCAAGGATCAACTGTACATACATATATATGAAATGCTTTATTGGTTATGTTATTTGCACTTAATTGATTATAAACCTATACATTTTATGGATGAGAGAAATTGATTATAGTATTCATATGAGAAAATATATGAACATAGCAAGAATAAAATAATGTCATATTAGGCTACTCTCCCATTGCTATAAAGAACGACTTGAGAGCTGATAATTTATGAAGAAAAGAAGTTTAACTGAGTCACATTTCCTCAGTTTATATAGAAGGCATGGCTGGGAGGCCTCAGGAAATTTACCATCACGGCAGAAGGTGAAGGGGAAGCAAGTACCTCTTTACATGGAGGCCAGAGAGAGAAAAAGAAGGTGGAATTGCCATATACTTTTAAACCATCAGATCCCATGAGAACTAACTCATTATTACAAGAACAGCATGGGAGAAAACTGCCCCCATGATCAAATCACCTCCCACAGATTCCTCCCTCAACATGTGAGGATTACAATTCCACATGAAATTTGAATGGGGACACAGAGTCAAACCACATCAAATGTGTTACAATAACTGGTTGATAGTATCTCTACTAGATAATAAAATATGCATATATAATAAAAATCTCCCATTATAAGCAAAATATTTGTGTTTCCCAAAAATTAATATATTAAAGCATTAAACTTCAGTGTGAGTATATTTGGAGATTGGCCATTTATGGAAGTAATTAAGGTTAAATGAGTTGATAAGCATAGGGACCTGATTAGATGGAATTTTTGTCCTCATAAGGAGAGATACCAGAGCACTCTGTTTGTGTGTATTTGTATATGCATGTGCACATACACTCAGGAAAGATGATGTGAGGACATAGTGAGAAGGTGGCATCTGCAACCAGGAAAAAAGCACTCACCAGTAACGAAGTCTACAAGCACCTTGATCTTGGACTTTTCAGCTTACACAACTGAGAAAAGTAAAATTTTTGTTGTTGCTATGTCATTCAGCCTTTGTTATAGCAATCCAAGTAGACTATAATATATACCATAATAAAAAAAGTATATGAGAGCCAGGTGTGGTGGTGTGTACCTGTAGTGCCTACCCATGAGTAGCTACTCATGAGGCTAAGATGGGAGGATTGCTTGAGGCCAGGAGTTTGAGGTATACTGCAATGTGATTGCACCTGTGAATAGCCATTGCATTTCACCCTGGGCAACATAACAAGACCCTATCTCAAAAAACGTTTTTGTATTTGTTTATGAGTAAGTATTAAAACCAATGGAATAGACTAGAAATACAGAATATTTCAAATCAATGAAGTTAATACTATTTTAAAAAGATAACAGGGACATAAGGAGTCATTTACAAAATGAAACTGAAATTTTGCCAGCCACATATATCATATAGACTCATGTAAAAAAACTAAATGTAAAAAAAAAATTATATGACTTTAAATAAAAACATATATATATAGACACTAGCAAAAAATAATTTTGTAAAAATAATTTTGTGAAGCAATTTTATTGTATTTATATGTTTATATTTGAACATAAATTATCTTGTATAGAGAAAACTTATTTGGATTTAGAAATATCAGTTTAAATTTAATTTCTGTCAATTTTCTAATGTTGTTTCCTGTGAATTTCTAGATCTTTGATTTATAGAATAGCCTAAACCCATTCTAAGTTATCAGGGAAAGAAGTTAAGCAACTGGTCTGGAATCCATTTATCTCCAAATTATAAGGAAAAGGTGCGGGGAAAGTTGTCACGGGGGAAAATTGTGACGTGATCTTACCTCCTGCAAATATACTACTATCTTGATATTCTGGTAAACAAACTACTGATATTTGCTAAGAGGAGAGTATTATCTATGGATTTGTCATAGCAGAATGACCCTGGTTTAGAATTATGTATAATAAACAAACCAAAGTCCATGGATTTATTAGGCATGAATCCCTGAAAAATGTCACACAATCCCTGAAATCATCTGGGTATCAAAAAAGGAAGCTTCATAACCGGAACTCTCTCTGTTGAGTGTGGTGACCTACAAATGGCACTTAGTGAACTCCTCCATAAAATAGGCCACAGGGAATGTGTCCTGTATGAGAATGAGGTACCACAGAAGCCACACAGGATGTGCTAGACCTCTCTCAGCTTTGCTTATGGTTCTTTCATGATTGTACCCTTCAGCTTATTAGTAAAATATAATACTAGATAAGATTGATGATTTGTGTCAGATTTAACAATTTACTTTTTGTGTTAACTAATGTTGGCATTGTGAATAAGAACAATTTTCAGACTCATAAATCATAATGGCTAAAACACTTTTTAGAAAAAAAAAGCTGGGGTGAAAAAATATTATGAGTATCTGGTGACAGAATTACTACTCTACTCATCCTTGACATGAGGCAAATGATGAGGTAAATTCATGTGAGAAAATCTTACCAGTGAAATTTGGAAAAACAGACCCAGTGGAACTGGCTACGTGGATGGTTAGGCATTATAAGGCTTAAGGAAAGGTAGCAAGATTTCAGTTTTTGGCTGTTGCTAATGGTTCTGAACCAGCTTACAACTCTAATACAAGAATTGGGTAACAGTGGAGAAAAATATTTTGTAAGACCAATTTTCTTGTCACTGGAAAGCTTTCTAAATTTTTCATGACTGTAGAGAGGTATCAATTTAACTGCAAAGTAACTTAATAAACATAATATATTAGTTGTAGAAATATGTATATATAAATATATATACATATATTTATATGTATATATATACATATATTTATATGTATATATATACACATATTTATATGTGTGTGTGTGTGTATATATATATATATGTGTATATATATATATGTATATATATATATATATATATATATATATATATATGGAAGTCAAATAGAGTATTCTTTTAAATAGCTGAATCATGTTGTAGAATAATACTGCCAGAAACCTGGTTAATCATATTGGCATATATCCTTAGACTTAATGTTCAGAAGTTGCATCATTAACTTTTAAATCTACTGAATGGAATGGATTATTTGAGTTTTTAACAGAGCCTGAAAAGATTGTAAACGGTTATGGTAAGGAGTTTCCAGGCATATATACCAGCTAATCTGCGGCAGTAGATAAATGCAAGAGTTGGGCACATCTACCTGAGAGGGGAAATTGCCCTATTCTTCTCCACACACTAATAGAATCCTTCTTCCTAAGTGGCTGAAATGTTAACAATATCTATAGTTTCATGTTGTCTTTAAAGTGATCATAGAGGCAAGTCTAACTTTATGCTGTTGGCAGGGATGTTGATAGATGTGGCATGCAGTGAATTTCTCAACCTTTGTTGCCTTGGCTAAACTTGCTCTTGGGAATCTAGGACAATATTCAGCAGGCAGTATTTTAGTAAATTGGTGCTACAAACTGAACATTTGTGCACCCCAAATTCATATGGTAAAATCTTCACTCCCAACCCCCTATGGTGTTAAGAAGTGAGACCCTTTTTGATGATTAAGACATAAGGATAGAGCCCTTATGAATGAGATTTGTGGCTTAATAAAAGTGACTCTGGAGTGCTCCTTGGTCCCTTCTGCCATAAAAACATGCAGTGAAAATGAGGATTACCAGGCACAGAATCTGACATTGCACTGATGCAGGATTTCCCAGGTCCAGAACTATGAGAAATAAATTTCTATTGCTTATAAGCCATCCAGTCTATGCCATTCTGTTATAGCAGCCCAGAAGGACTAAGATAATCTGCACAGAGAAACTACATAAGGAGAAAAACAGTCTATACCTTAAAAAGAAAAGGGAACAGGCAGACAAGACATGAAAAGCAGGCTAAAAATGACAGCCAGATCTGCTGGGTGAATTTATTTATTTGGGTTTCAAAAATAGAATTGAAAAACTAAATATATGGAATTTTATATTAGGGATTTGACAGCTTATTATCAAAGCTTGATGGGTGAAAAAGCAAATCTAGCCCACTCCTCACTTTATAAGCACCTTGGAAAATTTACCCTCTATATCTTAGTCTGAAAGAATTCAAATCCAATTATAAGAATCATGATTTATAACAGCTAATTCTAAAATAAGGCTCTAAATTTATTGCTTTAATTAAAGTCATAGAATCTGAACAAAAATGAATGAAAAGCCAGGATCTTGCCATACCACTGGGAGTGAAATGAGGGTAGAATATTAGGCTGCATTCAGTAATTCAAGTAAAATGGACTATGAATAGTAAAAAATGAGGCAGCACCACAATGAAGTTCACTCATAATGTGGATTATGTTAAAAACACACAATAAGGGTAACAGAATATAAGGAGAATATACTGCTTTCAGGAGTAGGTTAACTGTGCAAAGGGCCAATGATAGCTACATACTTTCAAGCACCTTCCATGTTCATCGCTGTCAGTTCAAGTCCTGTGATTCTGTCTAAGCAAAGTGAAGCTAGCCACCTGACTTACTAATGAGACTTTCTGAGTCAAAGGTCATTTGAATGCTTGGAAGCAGCACCAGTATACCTTGGAGATGGTGCAACCTTCGGGAAAGAGGGTAATATGGTTTGGCTCTGTGTCCCCACCCAAATCTCTTGTGGAATTGTAATTCCCAGTGTTGAACAAAGGGCCTGGTGGGGGCTGATTGAATTATGGGAATGACTTTCTCCTTGCTGTTCTTCTGATTGATAGATTTTCATGAGATCTGGATGTTTGAAAGTGTGTAGTCCCTCCCCATTCTCTGTCTCTCTCTTCTGCCAGCTGTGTAAGATTTGCCAGGCTCCCCCTCATCATCTGCCATGATTGTAAGTTTCCTGAGTCCTCCCCAGCCATGCGTCCTGTGCATCTTGCAAAACTGTGAGTCAATTAAACCTTTTCTCTTTACAAACTACCCAGTCTAGGTAGTTCTTTTCAGCAATGTGAAAACAGACTAAGACAGAGGGCAAGGACAAGTCTCTAGATTGGTCAGAGTTAAGAACTGTTTTTTTCCCCCTAAGAATGGAAGATGGGCCAGGCTCCCATTCTGAGTGCATAATTTGGACATTCACAGAATTTTAAGATAAAGCCAATAGTCTTTATGTGTGATTAGAAAAATACACCCAAAGGAACGGATATATCTGTAGGAATTTAAAGAAAAAATTAAAGTGAATATTGTGGATGGCAACCAATAGAAAAGAAAACTGCAAACTCAGGAAAAAGTGTGAGGTTTAATCAGGTGCTTTAGTCACATCCCCAGAGATAGCAAACTGGTTCTAGGTGTGTGCATAATTATACATCAAATCCGATGGACTAAGAGAAAACTGTAACTCCTGGAGCAAATCATTAAAATCCGAGGTTACTGTGCCAAGGAAATATGCCCCAAATAAACAAGAAAGAAAGTGATCACCTGAAAATCGTAGTGATTAAAACTCCCTGAAGTCAAGGTCAGGTCATAGACATCAAATGGATTACATTAGACCTCTTTTCTAGCCCCAAGTAGGTGTTAATCTCACTATTCTACTCTAGCTTTCATATATCTTATAAAAAAATTAATCTTGAAGAATATAAAGTTTTTAATAGAAATCTCTATTAATTTGGCCTACCTGGATGAAGTTCTTTCTGATAAACATATGTTTAGGTGAATATTTCACAGCTACCACTTTATATAAATTGTCAAGAAAAAATAGTGTTACATATATATATCATAAGCTTTACCACTCTTAGTGGCCTTATTGATAATTTGGAATGGGCAATTGAAACAAAAATTTGGCTTTTTTAGATAAATTAATATGTTTGAAACTGAATACGAGAAGTAAGATTTCCAAAAGTTAGGGTGGAGGAGGATACAATTACACAACTTTTTTTTGTAACAATTTTTTACTTCCATGATCCAGCGGTCCCAGGTCTGAGAATAAAGAAACATTCCCAAGGAGGTTGATAATAATGTTCCAAATATCATATAAATAACATTATTTTTACAGTGTTTGTTACAGAGATATTTTAGGTTGGGTCACAAATTCACTTTATCAAGCCTAATGAAGACAGTTGAGCTTAATGAAAATTGTGAATCCCTCTATTACCAAGTGGCAGAGGCAATGATAAGATCTTTGTTAAAACCTATGCTATACAATAGGGGCCATGAGAAATTGTTAATGAGCATATTATTCTTATTGCCTTCACTGTAAATTGTGCATCTGAGCCTGAAAGCCTGACCTAGGGAGACAGCAAAAGACATACAGTCAAAAATATCTTGTTAGGAATGAAAATTATTATTTCTTATCAAGTCCTGAAGGTCTTTGGGTTGTTAGTTGTCTTACAGTTTTTAAAAGATTTGAGAAAAAAATGTGTAATTAAAATATATGGCAAGGGAAATAGCCTTGGGAGAAAAGAGTTAAAGCAGCTGGGCTGCGATTCTTCTGAATACTAAGGAAGTATTCCCAGGGAAAGAAGTGGGCTACATAGTCTAACAGCCTTGTAAATATGTTAACTCAATCTCCTACATAGACTGCCAATATAGACTGGAGGGAAGGAGAGTCCTTATCTATAGAAACTCTGTGGCAAGAGAAAGAAATAAGGGGTATTTTATTAGGGAAAGAGGAAGTCAAATTGTCCCTGTTTGCAGATGACATGATTGTAAATTTAGAAAACCCCATCATCTCAGCCCAAAATCTCCTTAAGCTTATAGGCAACTTCAGCAGTCTCAGGATACAAAATCTACGTGCAAAAATCAAAAGCATTTCTATACACCAATAACAGAGAGCCAAATAATGAGTGAACTCCCATTCACAATTGTTACAAAAAGAAGAAAATACCTAGGAATACAACTTACAAAAGATGTGAAGGATCTCTTCAAGGAGAACTACAAACCACTGCTCAAGGAAATAAGAGCGTACACAAAGAATGGAAAAACATTCCAGGTTCATGGTTAGGAAGAATCAATATAGTGAAAATGGCCATACTGTCCAAAGTAATATATAGAATCAATGCTATATGCATCAAGCTACCATTGGCTTTATTCACAGAATTTAAAAAGTTACTTTAAATTTAATATGGAATTAAAAAAAAAAACCCTGTAAACACAAGACAATTCTAAGCAAAAAGAACAAAGCTGGAGGCATGATACCTGACTTCAAACTATACTACAAGGATACAGTGACAAAGCAGTATGGTACTGGTACCAACACACATGTATAGACCAATGAAACAGAACAGAGGCCTCAGAAACAGCACCACACATTGACAAACATCTAATCTTTGACAAACCTGACAAAAACAGTCAATGGGGAAAGAATATCCTATTTAATAAATGGTGTTGGGAAAACTGGCTAGCCATTTGTAGAAACCTGAAACTATCCCTTTCTTACATCTTATACAAAAATTAACTCAAGATGAATTAAAGACTTAAATGTAAGACCTAAAACCTTAAAAACCCTAGACAAAAACCTAGGCAATACCAATGAGGACATAGGCATGGACAAAGAATTCATGACTAAAACACCAAAAGCAATGGCAACAAAAGCCAAAATAGACAAAGAGGATCTAATTAAACTTAAGAGCTTCTGCACAGCAGAAGAAACTATCATCAGAGTAAACAGGCAAACTACAGAATGGGAGAAAATTTTTGCAGTCTATCATCTGACAAATGGCTAATATCCATAATCTACAAAAACTTAAACAAATTTACAAGGAAAAAAAGCAAACAATCCCATCAAAAAGTGAGCAAAGAATATGAACAGACACTTCTCAAAAGAAGACATTTATGTAGCCAACGAACATATGGAAAAAAGCTTATCATCACTGGCCATTAGAGAAATGCAAATCAAAACTACAATGAGATACCATCTCATGCCTGTTAGAACAGTGATCATTAAAAAGTCAGGAAACAACAGATGCTGGAGAGGATATGGAGAAATAGGAATGCTCTTACACTGTTGGTGGGAGTGTAAATTAGTTCAACCATTGTAGAAGACAGTGCCGCAATGCCTCAAGGATCTAGAACCAGAATTACCATTTGTCCCAGAAATCCCATTACTGAGTATATACCTAAAGGAATTATAAATCACTCCACTATAAAGACACATGCCACATATATGTTTATTGCAGCACTGCTCACATTAGCAAAGAGTTAGAACCAACCCAAATGTTCATCAATGATAGACTGGATAAAAGAGATGTGGCACATATACACCACGGAGCACTATGCAGACAGAAAAAGGGATGAGTTCACGTCCTTTGCAGGGACATAGATGAAGCTGGTAACCATCTATAGCAAACTAACACAGGAATAGAAAACCAAACACCACATGTTCTCACTCATAAGTGGGAGCTGAACAATGAGAACACTTGGACACAGGGAGGGGAACATCACACACTGGGGCTTGTTGGAGGGTAGGGGTTAGGGGAGGGATAGCATTAGGAGAAATACCTAATGTAGATGACAGGTTGATGTGTGTAGCAAACCACCATGGCACGTGTTTACCTATGTAACAAACCTGCACATTCTGTACGTTTATCCCAGAACTTATAATAATGAATAATACAATAATGAATATAATAATGAAGTATAGTAATGAAGAAAAGAAACTCTTAACACAATATTCTTGGTTTTGAACTTCTTATGGTAAGCAAATCTAAAACTCAAGGATTTAGAAAATATGATTTCCTAGAAAATATTGTACAAAATATTTAAGAATCTTATAAAATGGAGACGTTTCATAACCTTATTGATTTCTATTGTATGAAGAGACACACAGACTTTAGACACCTTTTTCTCTATGGCAGAGAGAGCATCCCAGGCAAGAAAAGAACAGGCAAGAACAGCTGTTAAGAGATAACTAGAACTATTTCATTTTGTTTATCTTCCTTGTACGGCAAGACACGGTATGTTTTTTGTTATTGTTGTGGCATCTAATATCAGTACACACATGTTCTCCATGAAAGCAGAACGTGCACCTAAAACTTTCAGCTGTTTTTGAGCTTCGTTTGCCTGCTTCTTTCAAGATAAAACAAGAGCTTAATTATGGGCAAGATCTTGGATTTGTATGAATGTGATTTGACAATCTGATTCTTTGTGTTAGCTAACATACATATGAAACGGAATATATATATATACATGTGGAATAACATATTTATATTACTTCATTTTTATAAGCTATTCTCTTTTCTAATTGAAAACAATTTTTTTTCTTACTTTCAAATTTAAATATTAATACCAGATTTTCAAAATTGTGGGGTCACATCTCATTTATGTTGTCTTGCTTTTTATGAAGCTTTTTGATTTGGAAACACAAATTCATTTGCTTTTTAAAATTTGCTTCCAAATCAGGAATGCTCTTCTTTCTTATTAAATTTATTTTGATTCTTGTAGTATTTTATTTCTTTCAAAACGCCTGTAATACAGATTTTAGATTGGTTGTATCTTGATTCTTTCTTATTTTTCTTATTTCATTTCATTATTAAATCTCTATTCATAATATCTGTAACTTCACTTCTTTGTTTTGTTGCATAATTGACATGATTATTTACTATCTCTAATATGTGTTTACATGCCAGTCACATTTTCTTACTGTATGCAATACTTTTTGATTTAAAATATTTTTTCTTACATTATTATTTTTTAATTTTTTGATAATGAAAATCACAAAACTTCTCTGAACATTCTTATTTTTGCAATAATTCAGTTATTGATCTGCTTCCTCAAGTTTTTTTATTTTAAAATAATATTTTTTCACCTGCTTAATTTTTTATTCTATTTATTTATTCTTTTGGGGAAAATTCTCTGCTTGGTCAATATTTAACTTTGTGATGAATTTTGTTAGTTATTTGTTTTTGATACACATCATTCACGACTAGGTAATATTCATAGAAACTCTTGGAATGTATGTTAGTTTTATGTTGCCAATTTATAGAACCAGGTTAAGTGAGTAAGGATGGAAGTCTTTCTAGGGATGATTGTTACAGAACCACTGCTTTCCTAATGTGTAATCTTTTAAGTTTTGTGTCATTGTTAACAGAAACTATTTTATTTTGTTAATCTCCTTAAAGGTAAGATGTGGAATGCTTTCTTGGTGTGGCATCCAATATCAGTGCACTGCCACATGTTCCTAATGACTGCAGGATGGTCCAGTCACTTCCACGTCTCACCCACTTTACCATAACGTCCAGTCTCTTCTATTTACTTCTCAGGAATGATTTGAAGAAAATCATACAATTTGGCTCTTCTTTCAGATAGTTTTTCTTAGCAAATAGTATGTGCAGATTTGTGTGTGTGTGCATATATATATGTATATATATGTATATATATATATGCATATATACATATATGCACACACACACAAACACACTTTAATAATACATTATATATCTCTTTAATAATATATATAGTTGACCTATGATATATGAAACATATACATCATATGATATATATAATTATATGATTCATATATCATCATATATAAAAATCATATATATCCTATGTATGAGATATAGAATCATATATTACTCTCATATTTTATATATAATTTATATATTTGATAGTTATATATCAAATATCTGATATTTGATATATGATATCATATTTAGATATGTATCACTTTATAAAAATATGTATAACACTAACTTTCATATAAAATCAGTTTTCAATGTTAAACTAAGAAAAGGGCCAGAATTAGATACCAACCTTCAGTTCATTAAGTTTTCTAGAAGTAGGTTTAGTTGATTAAAATGTATTAATATTTCTATATCTAAATTCACATATAAAAGATGTTGTCATCATCATTAACTATAGCATAAATACTTCAGAGGAATCATGCATTGTGTATGTGACTCCATGTGCATCATCTCATTTAATTTTCACAAGAACCTAACGAGATGGTAAGGTAGATAACTGATGGTTGTTCTCTTAGCAACAGTTTACTTCTTTGTCTTCTTGGTGTAACTCCCTACCTACTTAAGGAATGAAACACCTTTTTCCAGGGAAGCTGCTTCATTCCTTGGTGAAATCTTTTATCTAGGCTATCTTAATCAGAATTGTGTATCTACCTGACAACAATGCATTAGATGGGGGTAGGCATTTGACCATAACTAGTCTAATAGTAAATTTAGATCATTTCCTGGAAAAATACAAATTGTTCTATGGATGGAATTATATTCTATTTTAAGGGCTAAAATTCAGATAAGACATTCTTGCTACCAGAAAGAATACCAGGCTCAAATTGAAGACAAAACTCAGAGGAACAAAGAATTGAAATACACATAGAGCTATGACTGCCTTGTGAAATTTTGGATCAAAATGTGCCTGAATTTATTCCCACCTTTGGATATTTAAAGTTATTTTATCATTTCAAAAAATCAATTTGAGTATTTTTATGTGTAATGTGAATAAATACATCCTCATTGTTATAAACATACACTATGATTTTTAACACTTAACAAATTAGCTGTTAGAGGAAAAAAAAAGAAAACATTTTTTTTGAGGTGGAGTCTGACTCTGTCGCCAGGCTGGAGTGCAGTGGTGCGATCTTGGCTCTCTGCAACCTCCACTTCCCGGGTTCAAGTGATTCCCTTGCGTCAGACTCCGGAGTAGCTGGGACTATAGGTGTGCACCAATACGCCCAGCTAATTTTTATATTTATAGTAGAGATGGGGTTTCACCATGTTGGCCAAAATGATCTCTTGACATCGTGATCCACCCGCCTTGGCTTCCCAGAGTGCTTCCATTACAGGTGTGACCCACCGCACCTGGCCGAAAAAGAATAATTTGGTTCGAGCTTGTAGACTCATATGTGGTGAAACTGAATGGTGAAATCAGGTTAATTTCCATGCCCATGTGTTTCAACATTTTCAAATATTATATGAGGTAGAAAATACAGTGTTTGACAATGATGCAAAATAATGGAATACATGATATTTACATCTTGTTTAAGTTATATTGTCATGGACTTATATTTGTGCAGGGTAGCTTACTACAGTGTCCCTTTCATTGATTAAGCCTTCATCAGTTACTTGTAGACTTCCAGCAGTTTCCTTTCACATCTACTCAGCTACCTGACTTTCCGACCTTGGTTTCCTTGTGCTTATACTGCTTAACCACTTGTGCCCCATTTTCTGCTATTTTCTAACAACATATTTGGTAATGATTATTAGATTTTATGAATAACTTTCATGATTTTCTTCGTTTCTCTGCTAGTCCACTTGGTGCTTTCTGGCACAAGTGTGGAAGAAGTCTCTTTTGCCTGAGAAAGAGTGCCGCTTGAAATCTTGTGTCATCAGTTTTCTCAGGTAAATGCAACAACCCTTAAAACTATAAAATGCAGACTCAGTTATCTTCATGTGTACAATTTCTGACACAGGACACGCTTCCTACTCAATTCCATTTTAATCTCATGCACTAGCCATTTTCCTTCTTCTTCCCACAAAAGTTTTCATACTGTCTCCTCAGGAACCCATCATAAAATGTGTCAGACATGTAGACACAGTAGTGATTCATATGGGGGCACTGGCTTCAGTTGCACAATAAAATAACAAAATATTCTTGTGATGTATATTCAAGAAAATTAGAACCTTAAGTTGACTTAAGAATTTAACTCTATAAAACTACCATTGTACAAAAGACAACAAATCAATAAATGCAGACAGCTTTTGTTGCAGATACCTGATTTGAAAATGCCTCAGCAAAAATAAAACGTATTGAATTTTGTATTTAAATAAAGAAATCTATCCAATTCGCAAAATGATGGTTCCAAATTATGTAGATAAGACATTTTTAAATGAAATTTTGACCTTAGCAATATCCCAGGATTTTATGAATCAGTTTAACAGTAAAGAATCATAATATGCAGTAACAGGCTATGGATGAACAGTCCAACTGTGGACTCTTTCAGAAATTACAATTTATAGGTGAAAGGGAAGTGAACTGTGAGAGTGCCCCAGAAGAGCCATGTGTTTTCAAAGTCAGCAGACCATAAGGTGAACGCTGCAGAAAATAAAGGAGGCTTATGGAAGGAGAGAGTATTCTCACCTAACCACCTGTAAATGAAGATGGTGTTGAATAAATATGCGCTGTCATTGGCACACATAAAATTGAAATAGGGATTTTGAGCATGTTTATGGTGTTATGTAAGATAAACCATGTTTTTCACTGTTGACCATTTATATACTTCCACAGTTATAACAATTTGTTATCATTGGACAGTAATAGGAATTATTCTCAAACCAATAGAGGAATTATAATATCCTTTAACAAATTATTGATTTAAACACTACTGATGTAGATTAGATAATTAATAATCAGAAAGCTTAGGTTTTCAAGTACTGCTATTTTATTTAAGTCGTTACTTAAATTTCTACACTGCTTACTTCATCTCTAATTTTGAAAAATAAAATACAGTAAGTCATGTGAAATTTTTTTTAAATAAAAAAATGCTACACTGATAGATATTAACATTTATATTTCCAGGCACATACCAAGATACTAAAAAATGCGCTATAATTCATACTGGAGCCCTCTATTATAATGATCTATTGGGGAATGTCAGTTCTGTTGCAAATTATTATTAGCGCTAATTTCAGATTTAGACAAGATTGACCCTAACTCCACATTACGATGTTAACAGGATCTGCATGAAGTCTGTAGACTAAGGACACAGAATATTTTCTGGAAATATTTTTATAGATATTGATTAAACCAGTTGTTCTACCAAATAGTAATGTAGGAAATAGTTGATTTGTCAAAACATATTCCTTCGTACATTTAAGCCTATTTTTATACAATTTTTTTTAATATTTATTACTATATATCAAAAATGTAAGCCTTATCTAGCGTTCATGAGTTCATTAAATTCAATAATAATCACAACAAGAGCAACACAGTCAGTAGTACAGATTGGAACTGTTCACACACCGGAAATAGTGCTTTGTACTGGAAGGCAATGATGACAATGATGTACAATAGCTATAAAGCTTCTTTCCTCACACAATTTATATTCTCTATGCACACAAAACAATTTCCATGATGTCCTAATGATATATGATTTTTAGTGGTACCTAGACCCTCATCACAAACACCAACATTACTTCTAATGGCAAGAGATGAGATATCCTAAGTATCGAATTGATGCGTCTCTGAGACACACATGGACTCAAAAGCCAATCCTGATATATTTCAAAGTTTCAAGGTTGTGTAATGGGAATGTGGTAGAGATTAGTCTTCAGCTGATTTTAGTAAAAGTAAGTCTTGAAAGGAGCAATACTCTGATTTCTGGAATTCTTGCTGGCTACTTTGATTCCATCAATTTTCAGAATGAAAGGAATGAAAGATAGTCTAAGCTTCTTTGGAATCTATAGAAAACCTAATTATTTATTTTATTATTTTTATTTTATTGTCCTGGTTTGTGAATATCAGAGTGCATTATGCTATTTGCTAACCACTGTAGAGCATTAGCAGATTAAGTAGGACTTTGGGAGCCAAATTCCTTCTCAAATAGGACAAACGTTGTTTTCTACTGAATCTTTATATTTTCCCAAAGTAACAAATAATGTCAAGAAAATGAATAAAACAGTGGTTTCCCTGTAGTCTCTCTGTGAGAATAGTGGTATGGGAAAGGGAGAGTATTTTAGGCATGGAGCCTTTTTATAGCTCAGAGGTAGCCTTTGAGAATCCATAGAATAGTGGGAATCTCTGCACTTTATTGAAGCAGAATTTAATTCTCTTAGAATTTGAGCCCAATCAATCTTTTATGTGCAATTTCCTCGGACGGACATATCGATAAATTGGGTCTCTTTGGACTCCCGCATTGTGACTCCGACCCTTTCCTGTATTCCAGCAGGCCTCAGTATCAAGGACAGAAACAAGATTGATTAGGTATTCACAGTGAAATGACTTGCAAGAAACTGCCAAGTTACTAAAAGCAAGCAGCATTCTCTGGAAGATGGGTGAGGTAGTATGCCAAACATGACTTATTTGAGTAAGTAGAAAATATGTATATAAAGTATTTAACTTGGGTTAATAATTAATTATACTTAAATTTCACTTTAGAAAATTTTAACAGCTCTGTGTGGTCTTAAAGATTTAAATACTGCAATTATAAATCTGATGAGTTTTCTTTTACTATCACATTATGTAGGTTATTCATGAGGTTGACGACTAGGGATGCATAATACAATTCCTTTCTGGAGAATTGCTGCACCTTGTGTGTATTATTCTGCCTTCACTCTGCCGTTCAAAATTGGCCTGTGTAGCTGAAACAGGTGCAGAGTGATGAGCTCTTTTAGCAGTTCTCCACACATTCTGGGACTGGTTGAGAGCCATTGGATGGGTATGGTTCTTTCTTGCCAAGAGGAAAATCTCCCCAAATAGGAACAGATGTTAATATGGGCAAAATGTTCTGTAACAATAAATTTTTTATCTTTCATTTATAGGAATTCTTTCATTCCCCCAAATACTTCAGCATTTCATTTTATACAAGAACCATTTCACTGCAAAATTTTCATCATCAAGTGGTAACCAATAAACTATCATGTATAGAGAAGGATAATAATTTAGAAAATGGATAACGCATTTGAAATTAGTTCATGTAGTCACTCACAAGCCAATGTAGGTTGGTTGTTTGACTAAAGTTATCCTGTAACAAGAAATTCTGTACAAGTTGGCTGAATAGATATATACATATTTGATGAATTGTGCAATAGCCTTTAGACATAAATTGATCTTCAAGGAAGTTCATACTGTCAGGTGAACTTCTACAACTTTTTCTTCAAATCTTTAAGAATTTCCCCTACTACACCATTAATTTAAATGCACTCTTGAAGTCCAATACCACATTTTAAAGCTGATTTTATAGCCAAATATGCATAGAATGAGTAATTTTTAGGACATGATGTTAATATTGAGTTGTCACTAGTTTTAGAATACTTCTTAGTTGTTTTAGATGATCATTTTCCTTCAATAAATTAATAAGAATTGACAATATAAAAATGGTGATTTGGGGCTATTTTTCTTCGTGGAACACTGGTTTAGCACAGACTATTTTGAAGATAATTATTACTTTATCTAGGTATTCCAGAAACTGCCTAGAACACGGTTTTAGATGCAGCATATTGAGATTTACATTTAGAAACTGATATGTATCTGTTCATATATGCATATTTCACTCCTTTTATTCAGATAAAAGAAAACATGGTAAATATACCATAAAAATTGTAAATAACTAAAATTAATTTAAAATTTGCCATAAAATACAGTAAATTTACAATATTTTCTTTCATCTGAAAAACATTCAAATTATTGAAGCAAAACAGAAAATTTTAGAATTACAAAGATAAAAAATGTTGGTTTTAAATGTAAATTCATTAATTTTCCTGAAAATAGTAACTACACACGTTTTTCTAAAAATCGTTAACTATTGTTTCTGAGTTTAAATATAGATTCACAACAACTAGTTGACTTCACTCAAAAAAGTTGAAAAACATATCATCTTAAAAGATTTTTTCGTCTAGTATGCAGTATCCTTTTGATTAATTGAAGGCTTAGATCATTACCTTAGTGTCTTTGTCATATAAACTTAAACATATTTCTTTAGACAAAGAAGTATAGAAATGACAGTATGTCAAATGTTAGATATTTGCCAAATTATGATAGGTACATAAAATCAGAATGTGAGTAAATAATCTAAACAAGCTAACTCAAGCTGTTTAAGCCAGAGAGAGTATTAAATACTGCTTTACTGCGATCATGTTAGGGCCAAAACATAGTCTGCCCTGGAACTCCTTTTAAAGAACAGATCATAGCTATGCTCCATGAGGTCCACTTACCTTCAAAATGCTAACAAAAAGAAATCCCTTCTCTGAGCCAGCAAAGTTCAGAGAGACATAAAAAGACAGAGATTCAGGCCAGTGTGAGTTAGTCACTGTGGGCTTGTTTGCACAATTATGTGCGGGCAATGCTGACACACAACTTTCCAGTAACCAGCAGCTGTGATTAGTAGTTTTCAGATTTAATTGAAATAAACAGATCTCCTTTTGTTCTGCATTCAATGCACAGAATTGCATATTGACTAAAGGGAGAAGGATAACTTTGTTGCCGAAATTTAGGAATTGAGTACATTATATTTAAAGCAGGAACTCTGACTAAATGAGGACAGATAAGTATCCTACGTAATCGTTATTAAAAGTACGAATACAAAGAATTAACTAATATGAATCAATATGATACTTGAAATCATATTTGAAACAACAAAAGGAAATGATCCCAATTAAATGAGGATAATATTTATATGTATCCTTACCTAAGTTTTGGCAATTTCTTAGTGATTAAAGATTGCATATTATCAGTCTAACCACATATTATATTTTAATTTGACATTTATTAATTTGAGTCTTCATTAGTCATTAATAAATCATATGTTATTTATCTCCTAATCATAATTGCCATTTTAAACAAATTCTTGAATTAGGTTTACAAATCCTGAGTTACTGAGCCTTCTCAGATACTATCTGGCAATTATTTTAACCGGCTGATTAAGATGAATGAGCCAAGAGAAACAAATTGAATATTAAAGAAGTATCTTACTAATAACTATTATTCCCTGAACACACAATATATTATAATGAGAGTCATATTTTCCTTATACTTTATGTGTTTCCAGCTTCATTTTGAGGGCTCACCATTAAATACAGGAATTAGACACTGCAACCTCCTGCAATAATAAAAAAAGAATAATTTTCTAGATCCTAATAATCTTGAGATGAGGCATTTTCAGAGGAAAAATTTTAAGTTTATTTGGAGAATATTGAACAAAATAGTGAACTTTAATGTGTTAAGAAAAAAACAACAACAAAAAACAACTAGAATTCTGGCTGGGCAGTGGCTCACACCTGTAATCCTGGCACTTTGGCAGGCCCAGGTGGGCAGATCACTTGAGGTCAGCAGTTTGAAACCAGCCTGGCTAACATGGTGGAAACTTGTCTCTACTAAAATTAGAAGAAAAAAAAAATAGCAGGGCATGGTGGTTCATGCCTGTAATCCCAGGTACTAGGGAGGCTGAGGCAGTAGAATGGAGAATTGCTTGAGCCTGGGAGGTGCAGATTTTAGTGAGCCAATATTGTGCCATTGCACTCCAACCTGGGCGACAGAGTGAGTGATACTTGATCTGAATGTTAATAATAATAAAACTAAATGTATAAATAAAGATAACTAGGAATAGTTGAAGCTTAGTTTTCCTTTACAGCCCCATCACAATTATGCCTGGGTCAGTTGATTTCTGACTGGTACAAAGAAGATGTAGGGTAGGAAAAATAAAGAAGATAATTAAGATGTTTTCACTAGGCTAAGCAAAAGAGGATGCTATAGCAGGGTGAAGGGACTTTGGATGTAAAACAAATAAAAGAAACTTAGGCAAAAAAAATATATATGGGAACATTTAAGCTGGGACTCTGTGTCCCCATAACATCCAGCAGAGGGTGTGTAAAATACAAAAGCCAAAAGGTATTGATAAGTACAAAATAGTACCCTATTCCTTCACAGTCACCACTTGCTATGCAAAAAACAATTGTGCCACGTAATGGGCCCATGTTCTAAGACTATTAGTATGTGGTCAATGGCATGAGGTCACCCAGGAAAGTAACACAAACTACAGATGTATTACATTTGACTGATAAAGGCAAGACCTTGGATTTCTGCAGTGGGTGCTAACATGGCATCCAAAAGGACTTTGTAATAGTAGCCAGACACTGGGATGCATCAGCATAGAATCACAGGTACACAGCTGTGGCCATCCAATGTGCAGCAAAATCCAACAAACACAAGAAAAAATCCATCAGACCAAGCTCTTTCCCCCTGCCAACACAAGGGAACTGTTCTTGAAAACGAAGATTACAAAGGTTGAAAAACCACTGATAGCAAGTTGGAATATGAATTGATATGGTTTGGCTCTGTGTCCCCACTCAAGTCTTAACTTGAATTGTAATTCTGATAATCGACTTGTGTCATGGGAGGGAACTGACAGGAGGTAATTGAATCATGGGGGTAGTTTCCTCAATGCCGTTCTTGTGATAATGAGTGAGTTCTCATGAGATTGGATGGTTTTATAAACATTTGGCATTTCCATTACTGACACTCAATGTCTCTCCTGCCGCCCAGTGAAGATGTGCCTTCTGCCATGATGGTAAGTTTCCTGAGGCCTCCCCAGCCAAGCAGAACCATGAGTCAATTAAACCTCTTTTTGAAATAAATTATCCAGTCTTGGTTATTTCTTCATAGCAGTGTGAAAACAGACTAATATACAGGTTGACTGTATTTTACTAATAGAAACTGAGATAACTTGAAAGAAAGTTTTGATCTCTTTACAGTAAAATTTTCAACTTCTGAGATACTGGCTGATGAACTAGATAATCATGACATAGATCAATTGGAGATTTGATGAGATTAGCTGGAAAAGTCAGTCAAAGTGAACCACTTCATAATGTGCATTCTCAATTCCAGGTAGAGGCACAATTAAATTGAAACTGTATTCAATATTTTGTCATGATAAATTATATATAGAAAAGAAAGAGTTAACCTGTTTCTACTGATAATCTCTGGCACTGATTTTGTTTTAAACAGGGAAACAAAATTTAACAGTTGTACCCAAGTAATAACTTAAAAAGCATTCATTTATTTTCTAAAAAGTGACCAATTACAGATAATGAGTAGCTTACATTTATCTTAATCCCTCAATATTGTAGGTTTTAGAGGGCAATATTTGACTACTACATCCTGCTAAATATATTCCAGATCTTAACCCCTTACTATGTAATTGCTTTGCATTCCCCCTAGAAAAGCAATTTAATTCAGCCTCTGTTTAGTCTTTCAATAGGCCAGTAATTTTCTCTTTCCTTTTGTAATCAGGGAACTTTTCAGATATTTTTAGAAGATAAAGTGTTTCAGAAAGTGTAAACATGAATGTTAAATTGGTAAGGAAACACATGAGAACTTTTAACATGGTCACAATTTTCTATAGAATCTCCTAAAGAACAAAATTTTGTGATTACCAGTTACATAACTTGCAAATTCATTTACTGGTAAACACTATGGTTGAAAATATCCCTTCTGGTTTCTTGCAAGAAGCATTTTGGAAAGAAAATTCTTCAAAGTTTGAAAGCAGTGTATCAGGGAAGAAATGAATTTACTCTATATTTTTTCCTCACCAAATAATTATTCATATAGTTCCATCTTAATTGAAGGTATACTCTGTTTCTCCTGCTCCTATTTGAATGAGTTGAATTTTTCTTAATTATTACAATCGGTTCCTCTGGAAAGAATGGAGATAGGAAAGATAGATTTCCAACATTGCTACGCAATGCCCTCTTCTGCTGCTGTGCAATAGAGAATGCTTATTTATAGCATGGATCTTTTGTATAACCACAGCTACTCTGACACTTAGAAACTAACTTGGAGCAGGAGAGCTTATGCAGCTTTGGCTTCCCTGAATTCTTCTCGGAATGCTTCACGGACCAGTGTAGCAGAAGACCCAGAATTTTGGGGGTAATTTTATTTTGTGAGAACCTCCTGAAATTTGAGATGTTTGGGTCACTGGAAAAATTTTTTGCCTTCTCTATTGACTTTCACTAGCAATTGAGCCTGTTTAGTCTCCATCCTAGATATAACTTTTCCTTTCTGGTTTGGATCTTCCTTTTCAAGAGGAACTATGAACTCCACCAAGACTAGACTTGTGGTATTTAGATCATTTCTTGGAAAAATATAAATTGTTCTATGGACGGAATTATATTCCATTTTAAGATCTAACATTCAGATAAGACATTCTTGCTACCAAAAAGAATACCAAGCTCAAAGTACCTTTGCTGTGTAATATAACAGAGTCACAGATTCCAGTGATTAAGGGTGTGTGTGTGTGTGTGTGTGTGTATGTGTGTGTGTGTGTGTAATAATAGGAAAGTAGTCTCAGTGTCCAGGATGAAGTTGTCTCCTGTGTGGAGGTGAAACCATCTTTAATCATGAGGCCTTGGTTTGGAACATTGTTGTCTAGGATACAAGAGTGGGATATTATTTTTAAATAAATACTCACCAGGGCCTTGTTGTGACTCTCTAGTGTAATAATGAGACTGAGCCATTGTAGAATTTGAAGGAAATCTTGGGCCTGGTTACTAACTTGACTTGCAAATATCTTTTCAGTCCAGAGATTTTATAGAAGCACAACTAGCAAAGGTAGTGTTGACATGCATATTAGTTCTCTTTCTTCTGCTCAGAATGCTGTCCTTACCACTTCTTAGTCTTCATTCTCAACTCATACCTCTTCCTTGTGATGTCTTTCCTGACCACTGCCACCTACTCAGGATTCCCTCCAATGCTCTCAGCAGATTTGGCTCACATATGCTCTGTACAAGTCACGTTGCTATAGTCCATGTTTGTCTTCCCACTAGACTGGAAGTTTCTTGAGAGTAAGAGCTTCTTTTGTGTCTTTTAATTTTTTTATTTTCAATTTTTGTGGGTACATAATGAATGTATATATTTATGTGGTATATGGGATATTTTGAATCAGGCATACAATGTGTAATAATCACATTAGGGTAAATGAGGTATCCATCACCTCAAACATTTACCCTCTGTATTACAAACAATCCAATTACATTCTTTCAGTTATTTTAAAACGTATAAGTAAATTATTATTGACTATTGTCAACCCGTTGTGGTATAAATAATAAATCATATTCAGTCTCTCTATTTTTTAACCTGTTCACCATCTCCACTTTTTTCCTACTCCCTTTACTACCATTCCAAGCTTCTGATAATCATCTGTGTATTCTCTATCTCCATAAGTTCAATTGTTTTAATTTTTTAGCTCTCAGAAATAAATGAGAACATGTGAAGGTTGTCTTTCTGTGCCTGACCTATTGATCTTAACATAATGACTTTGAGTTACATCCATATTACTACAAATGATAGAATATCATTCTTTTTTATATTGCTGAATAGTATTCTATTTTGCCTATGTGCAACATTTTGTTTATCCATTCATCTGTTCATAAACACTTAGGTTGTTTACAAATCTTAGCTATTGTGAATAGTGCTGCAATAAACATGGAAGTGCAGACATCTCTTTGATATAGTAATTTACAAGCCCATCAACCGTGTACAAAGATTTCCTTTTTGCCACATCCTGGCCAGCATTTGTTATTGGCTGTCTTTTGGTTAAAAGCCACTTTACCAGGGGTAAGATGATATCTCGTTGTAGTTTTGACTTACAATTCTCTAATAATCAAATATATTGAGCACCTTTTCATATACCTGTTTACCATTTATGTCTTCTTTTGAAAAATGTGTATCTAAATTTTTTTTCATATTTTTAAGTCGGTTATTAGATGTTTTTCCTCTAGAAATACTTGAGTTCCTTATATATTATGGTTATTAATCCCTTGTCAGATAGACAGTTTGCAAAGTTTCATTTTAGTAATTTGGTAGTTTTAGTCTTCGATTTAAGAATTTAATCCATTTAATTTGACTTTTGAATATGGTGAGAAAGAGGGGTCTAGTTTCATTCTTCTGCATATGGATATTCTGTTTCTTCAAGTACCATTTATTGAAGATACTGTCTTTTCCTCAGTGTCTGTTCTTGGCATTTTTGGTGAAAATAAGTTTACTGTAGATGTATGGATTTTTTTCTGTGTTTTCTATTCCATTCCATTGGTCTACATGTATGTTTGTATGCCAGTACTGTTCTGTTTGTATTAGTATAAGCTCAGCTTATTTGAAGTCAGGTAAAGTGGTTCTTCTGATTTTGTTCTTTATGCTCAGGATAGATTTGTCTGTTCTGGATCTTTTATGTTTCCATGTAAATTTTCAGATTTTTTTCCTCTATTTCTGTGAAGAATGTCATTGGTGTTTTGATAGGGATTGCACAAAATCTATAAATTGCTTTGAGTAGTATAGATACTTTAACAATACTGATTCTTCCAATACTGAGCATGAACTATCTTTAGAGTCTTTGGGTCCTCTTCAATTTGTTCATCAATGGTTTATAGTTTTTATTGTAGAGATTTTTCACTTCTTTTAAGTTTGTGCATAGGTATTTAATTTTATGGGTGGCTATTGTAAACGGAATAACTGTTTTAATTTTATTTTTAGATTGCTTGCTGTTGGCATATAGAAATGCTACTAATTTGTGTATGTTGAGATTGTATCCTGAAAATTTCCTGAATTTGGTATCATTTCTAAGAATTTTTTTGGTGAAGTGTTCAGATTTTTCCAAATATAAATCATATCATCTGCAAAAAAAGAAATTTGACTTATTTCTTTTCAGTTTGGATGCCCTTTATTTCTTTTTTTGTCTAACTGCTCTAGCTAGAACTTTCAGTATTATTCTGAATAACAGTGGTGTAAGTGGGCATCTTTGTTATGTTCCTGATCTTAGAAGAAAGGCTTTCAGTCTTTCTTCCTTTAGTATAATACTAGCTATGGGTCTATTATATATGGCTTTTATTATGTTGAGGTAAGTTCCTTCTATACTCAACAGTTTGCAGGCTCTTATTATGAAGGGATGTTAAGTTTTATCGGATACCTTATCTGGCATCAACTGAAATGATTATACGATTTTCGTTCTCCATTCCATTGATATGATGAATCACGTTGATTTGCATATGATGAAACATTCTTGCATTCCTGGGATAAATTTCACTTGGTCATCATGAGTGACTTTTTTTTTTTTTTGAGATGGAATGTTGCTCTTGTTGCCCAGGCTGGAGGGCAATGGCACAATCTCTGCTCACTACAATCTCTGCTCACTGCAACTCCCGGGTTCAAGGATTCTCCTGCCTCAGCCTCCCGAGTAGCTAGGATTACAGACATGCTCCATCATGCCAGGCTAATTTTGTATTTTGGAAAGGACATCCTGAGGTCGGGAGTAAGGCTAGTCTTGTACTCCCGATCTCAGGTGATCCACCTGCCTCAGCCTCCCAAAGTGGTGGGATTACAGATGTGAGCCACTGAGCCCAGTCAGCAAGTGAGTTTTTAAATATATTGTTGAATTAAGTTGGCTAGTATTTTGTTGAGGATTTTTGCTTCAATGCTTACCAGGGATATCAGCCTGTAATTTTCTTTTTGATGTTTCTTTGTTTCAGTATCAGAGTGATACTGGTCTCATAGAATGAGTTTGGAAACATCCCTTTCTTTATCTTTCAGCATACTAGGAGTAGAATTGGTATTACTCCTTTAAATGTTTTGTAAAATTCAGCCATATTGCCATTGGGTCTTGGGCTTTCTTTTCCTTGAAGAATTTATATTACGTCTTTGACCTCATTATTTGTTATGAGCCGTTCAGGTTTAGGCTGTATGTGTCTAGAAATTTATCCATTTCTTCTAGGTATTCTAATTTATTGTCATATACTTGCTCTAATATATACAGTAATCTCTAATTATGCTTTGAATTTCTGCAGTATTGGTTGTAGTGTCTCCTTTTTGATTTCAGATTTTATTTACTTGAGCAATCTCCCTTTTGTTCTTAGTCTGACTAAAGGTTAGTGAATTTTGTTTAACTTCTCAAAAACAAATTTTTATTTCATTTATCTTTTGTGTTGTTTCCATTGTTCAATTTTATTTATGTTCTGATCATTATTATTATTATTTTTTTCTACTATCTTTGGGTTTTCTTTGCTCTTAATTTTCTAGTTATTTGAGATGTATTGTTAGGTTATTTATTTTATGTTTTTCTCCTTTTTGATGTAAGTACTTACAGCTGTAAACCCCTTTTAGTACTGCTTTAGCTGTATCCCACAGGCTTTTTGTATGTTATTTCCATTATCATCTTTTTTTCAAGACACTTTAAAATTTACCTCTTAATTGACCCACTGGTGACTCAGGAGCATATCATTTAATTTTTTTTTTCACATGAGACAGAGTCTCGCTCTGTCACCCAGGCTGGAGTTCAACGGCGCAATTTGGGCTCATGGCAAACTCCACCTCCTGGGTTCAAGCAATTCTCCTGCTCAGCCTCCTGACAGCTGGTATTACAGGCACATGCCACCATATCCAGCTAATTTTTTGTATTTTTAGTAGAGGCAGCATTTCACCTTCTTGGCCAGGCTGGTCTAGAACTGCTGACCTCAAGTGATCCCCCTACGTCAGCCTTCCAAAGTGAAGATATTACAGGTGTGAGCCACCACACCTGGCCCATATTGTTTAATTTTTATGTGTTTATATAGTTTCCTAAATTCTTCTTGTTGTTGATTTCTAATTTTTTTCCATTGTGGTCAAAGAAGATACTTGATATTATTTCAATTGTTCAGAATGTTTTAAGTCTTGTTTGATGGCCTAATGTATGGCTTATCCTTGTGAATTATTTCTGTTCTTAATAGAAGAATAAATATTCTGCAACCATTAAATGAATGTTCTGCAAATATCTATTAGGACCATTTGGTCTATGGTGCAAATGAAGTTCAATGTTTTCTTGCTGATTTTCTGTCTGGATGAACTGTCCAATTCTGAAAAATGGGATGTCGAAGTCTCCAGATATTATTGTATTTGGGTCTATCTCTCTCTTTAGCTCCAATAATATTTACTTTATATATCTGGGTGCTTCTGTGTTGGGTGCCCATATTTACAATTGTGATATCCTCTTGCTGAGTTTAACCCTTTATTGTTACATAATGACATTCTTTGGTGCCTTTGGTTTGAGATATATTTTGTGTGATGTAAGTATAGCTACTCCTGTCCTTTTTAGGTTTCCATTGACATGGAATATCTTTTTCCATCTGTTTATTTTCAGTCTATGTGTGTCTTTATAGGTGAAGTGTGTTCTCTGTAGGCAATAGATTATTGGATTTTTTTAAAAAAACTTATTCTGCCACTGTATGTCTTTGGATTGGATAGTTTAGTCAATTTACATTCAATATTATTATTGATAAGTAAGAACTTACTCCTAATATTTTGTTTATGTTATCTGATTGTTTTGTGGTCTTCTTTCTCTTCTTTTATTCCTCCCTTTCTTCTTATTAGTAAAATGTGATTTTTTTTCTGGTGGTATGCTTTAATTTCTTGCTTTTAATTTTTTTGTGTATCTGATGTATGTTTGTAGATTTGAAGTTATAATGAGGCTTATAAATAGTATCTTATAACCCATTACATTAAACTAATGACAATGTAACACTTATTCCATAATCAAACAAACAAATGTGCAAAAAGAAAACTAATAAAAACTCTAACCTTTATCTTTTTCTTTTTGTCTTTTAACTTTTCATTTTTTTGCATTAATATCTTATCATGCTGTATCTTGAAAAGCAATTACAGTTATCATTTTTACTGTTACATTCTTTTGCCATTCTAAATAAGATATACTAGTTTATATACCACAATTACAATATAATATTCGACGTTTTTAAAATTCACTGTTACCAGTGAATTTTGCACTTTCATTTGATTTCTTATTGTTCATTAACATATTTTTCTTTCGGATTGAAGAACTCCCTTTAGCATTTCTTGGAGGACTGGTCTGGTGTTGAAATCCCACAGCTTTGTTTCTCTAGGAAATTTTTTATTTCTCCTTCATGTTTAAGGATATACTATTATAGGGTAAAAGTTTCTTCTTCAGCACTTTAAATATGTCATGCCACTTCTCCTGAACTATAAAGTTTCCACTAATAAGCCTCCTACGAAACATACTGAAATTGCATTGTGTGTTATTTGTTTCAATTCTCTTGCTGCTTTTAGAATCCTCTCCTTATCCTTGACTTTTGGGAGTTTGATTATTAAATGTATTGAGGTCATCTTCTTTGGATTAAAATCTACTTTGTGTTATGAAACCTCTTGTACATAAGTATCGATGTCTTTCTCCAGCTTTGGGAAGTTATCTGTTATTACCCATTTGAATAAACCTTCTATTCCCATCTGAGTCTCTACTTCCTCTTTAAAGCCAGTAACACTTGGATTTGCACTTTTGAGGCTATTTTCCAGACCTTCTAGCTATGCTTCATTCTTTTTCCTTTTGTCTCCTCTGCATAGTTTCAAACAGCTTATCTTCAAGCTTACTAATTTTTTCTTCTGCTTGATCAATTTTACTATTAAGAGACTGATGCATTCTTCAGTAGATCAACTGCATTATTCAACCACAGAACTTCTGCTTGTTTCTTTCTAATTACTTCAATGTCTTTGTTAAATTTATCCAGTAGGATTCTGAACTCTTTGTATTATCTTGAATTTCTTTGAGTTTCCTGAAAACAGCTATTTCTAGTTCTCTCTCTACAAAGTCACATATGTCTTGTCTTTCAGGGATTGGTCCCTGGTGCCTTATATAGTTTGTTTGATGAGGTCTGCTTTCTTGTATGGGCTTGAGGCTTACAGATGTTGATTTGGTGTCTGGACATTGAAGAGTTAGGTATTTATTGTTCTTCACAGTTTGGGTTTATTTGTAACTGTCCTTCTTGGGGAGGCTTTCCAGGTATTCGGAGTGACTTGGGGTCTATGATATACATTTTTGGTCACTGCAGCCGTATCTGCTTAGAGGCCATTGCAAGTCCAGTAATGCTGTGGTTCTGACACTTCATGACTAAAACACCAAAAGCATTGGCAACAAAAGCCAAAATAGATAAATGAGATCTAATTAAACTTCAGAACTTCTGCACAGCAAACAAAACTATCATTAGGGTAAACCAGCAACCAACAGACTGGGAAAAAATTTTCACAATCTACCCATCAGACAAACGGCTAATATCCAGAATTTACAAAGATCTAAAGCAAATTTACAAGAAAAAAAACAAACAAATCCATTCAAAAGTGGGCAAAGGATATGAATAGACACTTCTCAATAGACACTTCTCAAAAGAAGACATTTATGAGGCCAAAAAACATATGAAAAAATGCTCATTATAATTGGTCAT
This sequence comes from Cacajao melanocephalus, assembly GCA_963573385.1. NCBI lineage: Eukaryota > Metazoa > Chordata > Mammalia > Primates > Pitheciidae > Cacajao > Cacajao melanocephalus. Next base: position 49,852 of record CAUYLG010030907.1, read on the forward strand.
TAGAGAAATGCAAATCAAAACCGCATTGAGATACCATCTCACGCCAGTTAGAATGGTGATCATTAAAAAATCTGGAGGCAACCAATGCTGGAGAGGATGTGGAGAAATAGCAACACTTTTACACTGTTGGTGGGAGTGTAAATTAGTTCAACCATTGTGGAAGACAGTGTGGTGATTCCTCAAGGATCTAGAAGTAGAAATAGAAATTCCAGCAATCCCATTACTAGGTATATACCCAAAGAATTATAAATCATTCTATCATAAAGACACATGCACACATATGTTCATTGCGGCACTGTTTACGATAGCAAAGACCTAGAACCAACCCAAATGCCCATTGATGATAGACTGGACAACAAAATTTGTGGCACATATACACCATGGAATATTATGTAGCCATAAAGAATGATGAGTTTGTATCCTTTGTAGAGACATGGATGAACCTAGAAACCATCATTCACAGCAAACTGACACAAGAACAGAAAACTAAACATCGCATATTTTCACTCATAGGCAGGTGATGAATGATGAGAATACTTGGGCACAGGGAAGGGAACAACACTCACAGGGCTAGGTGGGGGTGTAGAGGGGAGGGGAGAGGTGACAGCAGTGGTGGGGCGCGAGGAGGATGGGGAGGGATAACAGCGAACCACCATGGCATGTATGTAGTTATACAACAATCCTGCAGGATGCAGGATGCAGGATGCAGGATGCAGGATGTGCACATGTACCCCAGAGCCCAAATACAATATAAATAAATAAATACATACATAGATACATACATACATACTCCCTCTGTGAGGACCAACTGAGTTCTGCTCAGCGTAGCTTTCTTTTGACACAGGGCGGCACTGAGTTCCAATGTACAACATGAGGCCACTGCTGGGAGTTGTGGGAGGGGTGGTGTTGGTCATTCAAGAATGCTTTTCTTGCTTTCTTCAGTGCCTGTTTCAGTGATATGAAGTTAAAACCAGGTACTGTGATTGCTCACTTGATTTTTGTTTTTTATGAAGGTGCTTTTTTGTGGAGACAGTAGTTAAGTTAGGTGTTCCTGAAGGGAGGATAATCAATGAAGTCTTCTCTTCCGCCATATTGCCCTCATATTCTCATTTGTGTGTTGGCATGATCTGGGACTTGGTGTACGTCAATCACTTAATGAAGCTCTTTCTCTGCACACTAGATAGTCTCAGATTTTGTCAGTGGAAAATTTTGCCTCTTGTTATTTTAAGTTGTATTTCCTTTATCAATAGTGAGGTTAATAATTTTTCCTGTGTTTATTAGTCATACCTGTTTCTTTAGATTTTTTAAATCTTCTGCTCACTGCCTACATGAGACTATTTATCTTACTAACTTGTAGGATGAATAATCACTGGAAACTGAGTGTATTAGCCCTTGCCTGTTAAATATGTGGTAATTTTCTCCCAGGCAATGTATTAACTTTGTTTTAGATATTGTTTACTAAACAAGATTTTATTTTAAATGTATTCGGTCTGCCATTCTTTTTCTTTATGACTTGCAGGTTTGGAGTCTAACTTAGGTGGACCACTTCAAGATCCACATTATTCCCTCTTACTTTCTTGTGGTACTTGTGTGTATTTGTGTATGTAACACTTAGCTCTTTAATCCATGTACAGTCTTTAAAATTTATAATATGAGATAGGGGTTTAATTTTGTTCATAACAGATAACCAATTTTCACAATAGTTATTCAATGGTTCCTTTCATTAACAAGGAGTCTCAGAGGGAATTCACAGGACAGGGAAGCGTTGAATGTGAGGATAATGGGACAAGTGATCCATGTGGGTGATTGAGACCAAGTACACAGTGACAGCAATGGGAAAGTGATGATTGCCATTGCAGAAATTGCCAGCATAGCCGTCCTGAAGCCAAGAAGCACACACCTTATAATGATTTTATCTGTGAAGTAGCCAAGGGTTGAATTTTTCATTTTACAGAGGAAGAAATGGGACTTTGGAAAGGTGAAGACTTATGCCTGGTCATACGATACTGCAAAATCTTTTATGGAAACTCAATTTTTCTGGTACCAGGTGACCAATAAATGTTCTTTGCTCAATGCCAGCCTGGTTCTTTAATTTGGAACAGTCTCATGCAGCCATGTTGCCATCTGGGATCACCACTGTCATCGCTGTTTTATTATTTTTAAATTATTATTATTTTTCCTGTTTTGGGCCTTTAGCTTCCTAAAGCTATGGGTGTTTGCTTCTATCTGTCTAATAACTTGACATGTGCCTTCTAAGTATTTATGGGAAAAGAGAGAGGGAGAAAGAGTCTTGTCGTCTATCTCATTGAAGGTTTCCCAGTCTACCTTCCAGGCACTGAGATTTGTACTTAGAAAACTAGAGCAGCCTTTCCTTGGTACACTGTTGTTAGACTTATCCAAATAATTTTTTGCATGCAGTTATGTGGAATGCTCACTAAGGCCCAAGCACTCTAGCTAGGATTTGTATTGTTGAGCAGTTGTATAATTTGGCAGGTGTTTTGGTGGGGTTGAGAGCATGAAGGGATGAGATGTTCGTTCCCAGGCCTCAGATCTCTCTTTTCCAGTAGATTAAACATTGGACTACTGGTATCCAGGTATATAACCCATAACAACCCTGAGGATCTAAAGATTATATATTGTGCCTGCAATAAACAGCAGCAAGGTATGCAACAATGAAGAGGACAGGTAAGCCACTAGCTTTACCTGAGGAACAGGTGCCATTGCTATCATGAAGGAGCCCAACCAACATCTTCCTCTGCATGAGTCACCCATAACGCCTAGACAAACTGGAGTTCTGCCACAAACCATGGTGAAGAAATGCCGGTGTCAAATACACGGCACATCCCTGGAATAGGGCTCTGGCAGACACAGGCAGTGAGTAGAAACCAACTGGAAAGCCTCACCAGGAAAGTGCTACTCACATGACCTATCAATCACTTTTACTGCCTTATGGTAAGCCCCCATCTGGAATAGTATGTAGCTACTGGAGTTTAAAAATTAATCATTGCTTTTGAATATTCAGATGCTGAGGAAATTTGTGTGAGGAGAAATGTGGAACTGTCTCTTCACATTCTTCTGTTGTGTTTTGGGAACACATCAAATATCCAGCTCTGTGTCATTAAATATTCTGGCTCTACTGTGGAACCACCAGTAGAACCAACAGCAAGTGAGAAGGACACAGTGGGAACAGGCCCGTAGGCTCTGGAAGCAGTTCAGAGCCAACTGCGTGTACACAATCAGTCCTGCTAAGAAGCTAAGGGTCAGTGGTCACAACCACACCAACGGCTCATGGTGCCAGCCAGTGTTGTATCATCTTGAAAGAGACTTTTGGTGGCAGGACGCAACACACTGGCACTGAGGTAGATGGAAGGCAGAACTCTTGTTATTTACAGCTCCAAGTGAGAAAAGTCTTCCAGGCAGGGCTGCACAGAGTTTTGCACCTGTTAACAAGGGAACTGGAAGTTGGAGGTTTACAGCATTAGGCGAGCACGGTCTATGTATGGAAACTGGAGAAGAGTTTGCTACATTTCCCTGGCTCCCTGTGAGTTAGTTAATTTGAATAATTGTGTAGACATCTGGGCATACGATTTGTCCTTGATTGCCTATTCCCTGGCCCTGGGTTGATTACGGTGAGTATATGGTGCCCTTGAGTATGACAGCCTAATAAAGGAGTAGCTTAGGGTGTGGATTTAATCAGCCAGTTAAGAAAGGGAACCGACTGGTTTTTTTTTTTTTTCAGTTTTTAGGCAGCGACTCAAAACTGGCTCAAGAGAATATTTAAAAAATTATTTTATTGAGATAGAATTAACATATAAAAAGCTGTAGAAATTTAATGGGACACATATCAATGAGTGTGGAGATAAGTATACACCTGTAAAACTATCACTACCATGAAGGCCATAAGCATATCCATCATCTCCAAAATTTCCTTCCACCCCATTAACATTTATGTATAAATGTTATATTTATATTTCACTTGTCCTTCCAAGCCATGTTTGAATCTCTAAAATAGTATATAATATACATATTATATAATATATATATTATGTGGCCCATGGGGTCACACTCAGTTGAATAATTCAATTCACCAGAAATTTTCCTCTCAGGGGCTCCAAAAGGAACTAACTGTGGGAGTATTTTTTTCAATATATATATACTATTTTGGAGATTCAAACATGACTTGGAAGGACAAGTGAAAAAGGAATTTTAAGACCTATTCTAGTAGATTACAGCATATACACACAAGGAATTACAAGACTTCAATGAATGTCATTATTCCATTGGGGGAAGAAGAATATTTGGCAGAGAATTCTATCTAAGTAGTTCAGGTAGAAAGAAAAATTGATTGGTAAAAATTAGTAGATATGTTTGTCACTTCGAATTCATGATTTAATGCAATGGCTCAAGTACCTGAAACTCACTTTAAGAATCCGTCAAACTGGCTCAGTAAATCTTGATTTCAGGGGTGGTCTCTGGTTAATGAGATTGAAATTCCAACGTCTCCCCCTTTAATGTAATGCAATTGACCCAAGGTCTAATGAGGTAGGAACGTTGGCATGAATCTATTATCCACAACTGGCCCAGTCATTCTTTATTCACATGCCCTGAGAGAGAGAGGCTGAAAAATCCCACCTTTTACCAAGGCACTGAAGAAACGCTTTGATGACAGGGCCACTGGTATTCTGCAAAAGTTCTGTAGCGTCTGACCTCTGTAAAATGCAGATGATAAGGGAGATACCACATTGGAATTGAATATTTTATCTCAATGGGAACAATGAGAATGTTTATAGGTAGAGGCCAGGTAGTAGCTTTTAACACTCAGACACATAAGGAAAACAATTAGAGCCACAAACCATATAGAGAGGTTTTTTTTTTTTTCTTAAGTGATATAGCAAGCCAAATCATTTGTTTGCTGGTAATATGGTACCTACTAATATTTATAAGAAGAAAAATTTTAGATCTAGGAGGCAGAAACCTTACTTGAGTCATCATCATGGAGATTCTTGACTCCTTAACCCATTCCAAAAATGAAGCCAGTTTATAAACTAGAATATCTTGATTGAAGGGAAGTCAGAATCCATCCAGAAAGAACTTACAATGTAGTAACAGATATATATTTTGAATTTTTTCACACCTTCTCAGGAGGAAAGATAGTACTAAATCTGCAGAGATTTTATCTGCTGGCTTTGAGCTGTTCCTGGGAAGTAACAATGAAGTGAAGGAACTTAGGATGATCAGGTGATAAATGGAATCTTGGCCCCATTCAACTTTTGTGAAACCTCGGACTCATTCTATAGTTATTTTTCACATTCCCAAATTTATAGAGGGTATATCTATAAGTAGTAACTAGCAATATTCCCAAATTGTTTCTCTGATCCAGGAAGAAATGACATGATGGCAGGAAAGGCCAAAATACAAGCCACTAGAATTGCACCTGCCTAACCCTGCCTGATAGAAAACAAAACAAAACAAAATATCACATCCCTAGAGAAATTACAAAGGTTAGTGCCACCATCAATGACTTGAAATATGCAAGAGTGCTAATTCCCACCACATCCCCATTTAACATGCCTATTTGCACAGTGTAAAGCCAGATGTGTCAAGGAGAATGACAGTCGATTATCACCCACATAATTAGGTAGTGATTCCAATCACAGCTGCATTTCCAGATATGGTATCTCCCTTGGAGAAAATTAACACAGGCTCTGACACCTGGTATAAAGCTATTGAAATAGGAATGCTTTTCCCCCTATCTGTATGACTAAAGGAAAGCATAAGCAGTTAGCTGTTGTATCATAAATATGAGTATACCTTTCCTGTCGTGTTTCGGGGACATATCAAATATCCAGCTCTCTGTCATAAAACATTCTGGACTAGGTACATTTATTGCTTTGATATTATACAGAATGCAACACTGGCACATTGTACTCCAGATTACAGGATTATTTCAAAAGGAATAAGCAGGAAGCAGACAGCATCCTAGAGCCTTAGTAAAAACACAGGGGTACTAAAGGGTGGCAAATAAACCTCTTAACATTCAGGGCTATGTAAAACTGATGAAATATATTGGGGTTCATTGTTCTGTGTCTTGTTTGCTAATGAAGTAGAAGGAAAAAAATATTACGCCTTGCAGCAATCACTATTGATAAACAGGCACAACACTTAGTGGGTCTCACTTGAAGTTTTAAGGCAATGTATATACTGTTTGGCTACTTTTCTAATTAATTCCCTGGGTAATCTGGAAGACTCCTAAGTTAGAATTGGGCCCACAGCAAGAAAGGATCTATAATAGATCTAGACTGCTGTGTTAACAGCCCTGCCACTTGGGCCTTATGATTCAGAAATCACTGTTATCCATAGTGACTGGATAAGTGAGATAAAGTTCATGGAGCCTTGACAAACTCATGAGAGATTCAGAGCCTCAAATTACAGAATTTGGGTGTAAGGTTATGCCCTTCTTGTTGAAAAAGTATTTGCCATTTGAAATTGATTTCTGATTTTCACGGAACCTTAGTGACTTGGTTGAGACAGAAACCTTTTGCGTGGGTGTGATAGACAAAATATTTCCTCCTCCCCCAAAGATGATCACATCCGAATGACTAGAATCTGTGGATGTATTATTTTACATGGCAAAAGAACCATGTAGATGAGGCCAAGTTAACAATCTGGAGATGGTGGGGAAATTATCCTGTATTATCTTAGTGTGGACCCAGTGTAATCACAAGGGTACTAATAAGAAGAAAGCAGGAGGGTCAAATTAGAAAAAAGAGATGAAAGAAGAGGATTAAGAGAGAGAGAGTGCCCAGGCACCGTGGATCACACCTGTAATCTCAGCACACTGGGAGGCTGAGGTGAGTGGATCACCAGATGTCAGGAGTTCAAGACCAGCCTAGCCAACTGGTGAAACCCCATCTCCACTAAAAATACAAAAAATAAAAAATAAAAAAATAAGCTGAGTGTTGTCTGTTATCTCAACTACTCAGGAGGCTGAGGCAGGAGAATCACTTGAACCTAAGAGGTTGCAGTGAGCCAAGATCACCCTATTGCATTCCATCCTAGACAAAAAGAGAGAAAATCCATCTCAGAGAGAGAGAAGGAGAGAGATTGAGATGAAGATTCCTGCATTGTTGGTTGTGAATGGAGAATCGCAGCATGAACAAAAGAACACAAATGCTTCCTAGAAGCTAGAAAGAGCAAGAAAACAGATTCCTTAAAGCCTCTAGAAAGAATGCAGCCCTGCTAACACCTGAGCTCTCATCTATAGTCTCTATTAAAATTAATGGAACAGGAAGCAACACGAACCTGGTTTGTAAAATTATCTGTATATTGTGCTGGTATCAATCAGAAGCAAATGACTTCTTCCCTACAGCCCTACTCAGAACTAGCTTTAAAAGACAACAGAGAAGGGAAATCATCCTCATGGACAGATCCTTGCATGGCGCCACTTCTTGTTCAATGAGAACACATGAGCACAGGGAGGGGAGTATCACACACTGGGGTCTGTTGGTGGGGGGACTAAGGGAGGGATAGCAGGGGGTGGGAAGGTTGGAGAAAGATAACATGGGGAGAAATGCCAGATATAGGTGATGGGGGGATGGAGGCAGCAAACCACCTTGCCATGTATGTACCTATGCAACAGTCCTGCATGATCTGCACGTATATCCCAGAACCTGAAGTACAGTTTAAAAAAAAAGAAAAGAAAAAGTCCAGAAAAAAATTAAGATTTTACCAGCATAGATGTGAGAGTGAATACTGGGGGAGTAATGGAGTAGACTGTTTTAGAAATATTTTATTATATCTCTTGACTCATTTTCCACTTTCTTTTTCTGTTCTATGTTCTGCAAGGCTAATCTGTATAGACTACACGAGATCCTTTGCTTCTGATGGTTTAAAACTGTGAACACTAGGAGATCAGAGAGAGAGAGAGAGTGAAGAGAGGGGTTTTAGCATTTACTCTTTTGGCTTACTCCTTTGTTGGCTGCTGCAGACTTCTTGTAACTCTACGAAACTGTTATAGCCTGAAGCTACTTACCCTGATTTCCAGTGACCTTGCTCTCTTATTCCTCTTTAAGGGCAGTAGGTAACTATAGAACCCTGTGGTCCTACGTTTTCCCTTTTGGCTTCCACGTAGTATATTCTCACATCATAGTCTCCATTTAAAAAACTTCTCAGAGTTTGCTAGTTTGAAATAGAACTTTTTCCTTCCTGAATGCTGACTGATACATTTCCGTACAACATGCCAGACACCATACATATATTAATGTATCTGGAAACTTTAAAATTACACCCTGTTTTTCACTTGAAATGTCAGCCTTTCAAAGGTACAAACATTTCATGTTTGCAAGTTCAAAAGACACTAAGGAGCATACATTCTTGTACAAAGGTCAAGCAAATGATTGTGTTGTGTCACATAAATAGAGGAAACATCAGTTTGTTCTTAGAAAAGCCCAGATGTTGGGAAGGAGGTAAAATGCAAAAACTTTGAAAGTAAATGTTTATTATCATCTTAATATAGAAAAGTAGTGCAAATAATTTATAACTTTCATCATGACTAAATAAACATTTACTTTTGAAACTATAATTTTAACTCTCAGATATAAGAAGGCTCCAAGATTAAATCACAATGAATGTCATCCTGTAACATGCTATGAACTAGGAGTCACCAGATATGGACAAACAGCTTAGGTTTCATGAAATTATTTCACATCTTCATGTGATTATTTTATTTGCTTTCTGCAAATTTGAACTGAAATTATAAGTTTCACTAGGGGGTAGAGTAATAATCTAGTTTGAAATGGATTTAATTGCGAAGCATAACAACCTATTAATATGATACCCCAAAAATGACTTGGAAGAACTTGGATGAGTGATCAGAAGATTGGGCACAGTTTAGCAGTTTCTACTAATGAACAAGAAGGAGATAATTTAAATAACATCCTAAGACTACCTATGATGAAGGATGTATAGTCAGGGCAACTGACACAAATATCAACCAATTATAACCATTAAAAAATGATCTTAAGGTGTGCTCTGGAATTGAAAATGTGTATTTAAGAACTGCAAAACAAGTTTCCAGGAAGGCATGCAGAAATCCACACTGATGCTTAATTTTAGAGAAAGATTAAGATTTTTTTTTCTAAAAAGAGAATATAAGAGGAGGTAGTTTATTTGAATCAATGTTATATTTAGTAGTAGAGATGTTAAATAGTACCATATTCAGAGAAAACAAGTAATTTTATATGGCTGAATATGGGTCAGGATGTGGATAAAAGATAGGTTTAAAAAGGTAGGTTTAAGCAAAGCTAAAGTTGTTGATGGACTGTGTATTTAACACAGTGGTATGAAAATCATATTCAAATTATGGGGTCGATATAATAATTTTCATAATAGGATTAGTATAATTAATGTAGCTTTTTACCAAGTTTGCTAATAGCATTATCTGATGGATGTGAAGGGGCTGAGCTGGAAAGTGGGGGATAGATTAGAAAACTGTTACATTAATGGAGAGCAGAATGCAGAGACTAGCCTGGATGGAAGAATAGAATATAGAATTCACTGAACTTAGCAGCAAATTGGTATGGGGGATAAGTGAGAGCAAGATTCCAGGAATGACGTGCAGGTTTCCAGCTTGCGGAGTGGGTCAATGTTGTTACCAATCAGTAGGACAGGAAATATTGTGAAGAAACAGATTTGAGAGAAAAGCATCATTTAAGTGTTTCTGTGCTTAAATATGTCAGATTCTAAAGGTAAAAGTTTAATGTTATGTGCTGATAGTGTAGAGTCTTTAAGAGAAAATGTTAAAGACAATGAACATGGTAAAGACAGAAAAAAATTGGGAAAAGGAAGGTGCTGGCATGGGATTGGCTGCTCGATGAGTACATCAAGGACTTGGAACCTTAACGTTTTCCCTCCATGTCCCTCCGCATGAAGCTGTGCATCATCACATGTGATGCTTGTCTATGTGAGGACTGATGTAGCTGCAGGCCCTTGGGTTTTAATAAGATTAGGAGCAAAGTGGAATACTGATACTGGCCTCTTTTCTTTCTCTACTCAATGCCTCAGCCTCTCATGTGGATCCACTAGTTAAAATGAAAAGAAAATGACAGTATGCCTAACTCTCTTTTTGTTTTGAAAGGAGAAAGAGAGTTAGGCATGTTTTTTGAGTTACTGAGTCAACAAGAGTCTGCAATAGGGAAATCAGAATTTTTAAAATGCTGTATGAAACTCACATCTAAGCATATCAATAATTAGTATTAACACAAATGGGATAAGCACATTCACTAAATGGTAACTAGCTTCGGACAGAATTATTTTTTCAAAAAGTCTAGTAATGTGTTAGGATATGCATCTTAATCGTAGTGACACTGAAAGGCTGAAAATAAAGCAATGAAAACTGGTTCCAACCAAAATATGTCCCACGTGGAAACATCAAATATTAGACAAATGTATTTTAATACAAGACTATTAGTAGAGATTAAGAACTGCAGTAATTAATTAATATAAATTTAACAATTATCTTAATAAATGATCTTTTATTTTTGGATTAATTGGGTCAATATAATGATGTGATTGTCAATTAGGTATTAACAATATTAATAGAGATTTAATGAATTAAAAGTAATAATCCACTAAGAAAATACAGCAATGGAAATTTTGTTCAAACATTGTGAACTAGCCTATAAAATACAAGAAGCAAAGAGAAAAAGAGATATATTCACAAAAGAATTATTTTAATTATTTTAATTATTATTGCTTGGGCAATAGAGTGAGACTGTCTCAAAAAAAAAAAATTAAAGCCAGTGTTTTCTTTTGAGCTCACATATAACATTTATGAATATATATAAATAACTTGATCATAAAGGAATTATTTACAATCTCTCTATATAAATAAAATATAGAGGATACCATTTGATTATAGTACCATGTAATTTAAAATCAATAATAATGAAAAGCAAAATGCATATGATATATTAGAAAACTAAACATAATTTTTAGGTCAAGGAAATACAATATCCAGCAATATTTCTGATTGACCAATACAGATATATGGATAAAAATTCAGTTATTAAAATGTTAAATAATACAAACAATTTTAAACATATTTGTTGAGCTCAAAATAAATAAACTGATAATCTGAGTTTTAGACTGAAGAAATGACCATAAAATTAATGAAAAAATTCATGAGATAAAGTTACAGAAACTAAGGGATAGGTTGTTCCAAATGTTGCCATCATATCTAAAGAATAAATATCTACGCAAGACATTTTAGTTAGAGAAGTGGGTCACATAAATAAGGAGTCAGCTAAGGAAGGGGCATAGAAACTTGTCTCAGGCTCTCTGAGAAGGAAAAGTATCCTGTCAAAAATTAAAGTTACAGGCATGAAATTTGGAGGTATTTCTAAATTGAGGAATACATGCAAAGCTTCATTCCGTATAATTGAAAACTGGAAATTTCCAGCAAAAATAGCATGCCTAAAAAAAGTTTGTTTAATAAAGAAACACAGCCATGGGTACATGACATGCCTGCAGAAAAATATGAAAATATTTGAAGATAAAACAATGAGCAAGCAATCCATATCATGGCTTAATAAAATCAAGGCTTAGGACCATAAATATAGATCAGTAAGAAGCTGAAAGAAAGACCAATAATTGGCCAGGTGTGGTGGCTCATGCCTGTAATTCCAGCACTTTGGAAGGCTGATGCGAGTGGATCACCTAAAATCAGAAGTTCAAGACCAGCCTGACCAATATGGTGAAACCCCTTCTCTACTAAAAATACAAAAATTAGTTGGGCATGGTGGCGGGTACCTGTAATCCCAGCTACTTGGGAGGCTGAGGCAGGAGAATCACTTGAATCCAGGAGGTGGAGGTTGCAGTGAGCCGAGTTATGCCATTGCACTCCAGCCTGGGTAACAAGAGCAAAACTCTGTCTAAAAAAAAAGAGAGAGAGATAGAAATACCAATAATTTTCAAAAAGAACAGAAAAAGAGAGAGTATTGTATAATCAAAAGTATGTAGGGCACTTAAAATGCATGGTTTCATAAATACAGAGATGGGAAGACCTATATTTAAAATGTCAATTTTCCACAAACACACCTACAATTTAAAAATTAGAATAGGCACAAAATGCATAGTCAAAATTTGAAAGCATATGGGTATTTCACTATAAATTATACCAATGTATGTACACTTTTCTTTTTTCTTTCTTTTTTTTTTTTTTTAAAACAGCCGTCTTACTCTGTCATGCAGGCTAGAATGGGTAGGAGAGGAGGATGGGGAGTCACAGCTCACTGAAGCTTCGACCTCCCAGGTGCAAGTGATCCTGTAGTGAGGACCATAGATGCACACCACCATGCCACCATGCCTAGCTAATTTTTTTTTACTTTTGTAGAATGAGTTTCACCCTATGTTGCCCAGGTGACTCAGAAATTCCTTGCTTAAAGTAATCCCAAAGTTCTGGGATTATAGTTATGAGCCACCACACCAGGCCTAAATAATAATTTTAAAACATATCAAAACAAATGACAACAATTAAAGACAGGATTATTCCACAAAAGATAATTTTAATTTTCCATACTTGAGAAAAAAGTTAATATTTATAAGGCATAGATAAAATATAAGTCTAAGACAAAGTGAAAAACAACTGAGAGAATAATGATCAAATACTGTAAACAAAAAGTTACTATAAAGAGATCCTACCTTTCCAGCAACAAATTTGAAAAAAAAAAAAAACTGAATAAATACAATAGGAAGCCAGAAAATTCAAATGAACATATTATGTGGTACTATTTCACACTTACCAGAGGAATACATTGTAAGTCTGACAGTACTAAGGTTTCAAGATATGTGAAAAAAAACAGGAACTCTTATAAAGTCCCATTGGAAGTATAAACTGGATAAAAAATTTCAGATATAAATTTGGTAATTTGTAGTAAATGCAAAGCTAAGCATACGGGAAGAGTAGCACTTTCACTTATGGCCAAATATTCTAGAAACCACCACATATTCAAAAGAAATCATATATTAGAATATAAATTGCAAAAATATATTTTGCTAATTGTGCTAATTGTGAAAATGTATGAAGCCTAAAACCCTAAAGTAAAAGAAAAAACAATGGGTGTAGTTTATTAATACAGTCATGTCTCATTAAACCACAAGGGCATTTCCTGAGAAATGGGTTATTAGGTGATATTGTCATTGTGCAAATCACGGCAGTGGCAGCCTGTCTGGAGCAGCTGCTGTGAAGATGCTGAATGCAGTGGGGAAGGTGCAGCCAGGGTTGCATACTCCAGGGGACTGGTGGGAGCTGAGAACAAGAGGGAGTCCTGCCCAATACTGAGTTGGCAGGATGGAAGCATCTCACTCCTGGAGGCAACTTTAGCTGCTTAGCCATGGCTCCAGATCCAGGCATCTCTGCACTCCCAGGAGCCCAGGAAGCCCCATGCCCCTGCATGCTTGTAAAAGCCTGCTCCCATTCCTAGTGCCTGCTCCAGCACAGAGTGAAGTTGTTGAGATTGACTCAGAGTAGTTGGCAAAATATTAAGGGAAATATTAGGGAAAGTTGTAAGATTATAGTCTCAAACCTTTTGGAAGGCAAAAATGTTTTTATTAACTTATGGAGCAGGCTGAAGGCATCCAGTTCCTACCTTAGAGCATTAGGTCATAGGGTGAAGATTAGGGATAAGAAGCTTCCCCGGTTAAGTCTGTTTATCCCACATTCCTTTGTCTCTGCTCTAACTACTTGTTACTCATGCAAACTTTGTGCCTGTTGGCCCTTTTAGAGGGAGGTAGAAGGGGGATTACCTATTAATGGTGTTTGCTCTGGGCCCCAAAACCAAAAGCTTTTATCGTTCATAAAACCACTCTTTTAACCATTTTAATTATCCACAAGCATGTTGACTTAGAACCTTTGTTATTAAATCTATACTGAATAAATGTGAGGGGGAACAGTGAGTAGGGATCAGCTAGCTGCAATTGCTCTCTGAGAGCAGATGACGACCTCTCCAGCCCACTCAGTTCATTGTACTTTGTGTGTGATTGCACTTATTCATCCACTGCTGAGGAGGGTCTGCAGAACAGACCTCCACGGGTGGTGATCAGCATCTCAGGAGGTGACCACGATGTGATCAATGCCACAGCATGTGCTCCAGTGTGAGGAGACCTGACACAACCAGTGCCACAGCTGGCGTCCTGTGTGAGGAGACCCAACTGAGACATTGCCACAGCAGGCACCTGAATGTGTAGTGAACCAACGTGATCAATGCCATAGTGGGTGCCCTGGTATGTGGGGACCCGACGTGACCAACACCACACAAAGTTGTGGCTGAGCCTGGACACTGTTGCCACCTGGCCTTGTATGCACACTCAGGACTATGCCGACACGCCAGCCCCCTACCGCCTTCATCTCTTCCGGACTTTGGGTGCTGACAAGCACAGAAGGGAGACCAAGGGTCCTAAGGGTGACTCAGGGCAGTCCTGAAGGCAGACCTTGGCACAACGTCTGAGTGCCATGGCAGACAGGTTGCTGTGCAGAAAGGGGCAGGTCCCTGGTGAAACCCCAACCTCAAGCCAGTGATGGCCTGAAGCCTGGGGGCTGGCCTGCTAGTTCCAGATCAAGTCCATGGCCCAAAGTAAGAACGTAGGGTGCATTTACCAGGCCCCTCCCATGGATGCCCATGGACCAATCGGCACACACTTCTTTCCTTCTGAGCCTATAAAAAACCCCAGACTCATCCAGACTCAAACAAATGTCAGGACTACCAGCTGGCAGAAGGAGCCACCCATTTTGAGTCTCCTTGACTCATTGGACAATCTGCTATGGAAAGGAGCTACTCACTGCGGGTCTCCTCTCGGCTGAGAGCTGGACACTTGTTGTGACAACATGCCTGTAGAAAGAAAGTAACTTCAGGTTTCCTGAGAGCTGTTCTGTCACTCAATGAAGCTCCTCTCTGCCTTGCACGCTCTCCGTTGTCAGCATACCTCATTCTTCCTAGACACAGGACAAAAACTTGGGACCCACTGAGTGGCAGGATTGAAAGAGCTGTGATACAAACAGTGCTGAAACACACACCCCCACTTGCCATGTGGCCAGGGATGAGAAGGAGAGAAGGGCTGTAGGCCTTTGGGATCCCAGACTTAAAGGCCCCTCCCCAGGCCAGGGCCATGACATCCTCCTTAGGGCTCTACAGTTCTTGGCATAGCCAAGTTTTTAGACACCACTGCATTCCCCTCGTCCAGACATAGGTACCACAGCAGACGCCCTGTGCAGTATGTCTGATACCTGTTGCAGCCCCGCACGGAGCTGGTGTCTGTGCCTGAGCTTGGAGCTGCCTGCCTGCTGCAGCAGCACCGTATCTGGCTGTGTGCAGTGGCTGGACCCTGTGCCCGCTCACCCACACACCACTCACCACTCCCTGCCTGGCTTACCCTTGGCGGGTGTTGGATCAAGGTGGTTAGAGCAAGACAAGCGCAGCCTGCTGGGCTGAGTGGGAAAAACAAAACCAGCAGGTGCAAGTACCTTCAGGCAGAAGGCACCACCGGCCACAGAGGTTTCTGGCTGGCAAAGTGACACCCCAAGGATCCCATGACACAGACATCATAGAACGTGTGTAAAAACACTTAAATGATATAGTCTACTATACACCTAGGCTATACGGTGTAGCCTACTGCTCTTAGGCTACAAATCTGTATAACCTGTTGCTGTGCTGAATATTATAGGCAATTGTAACACAACAGTAAATATCCTTATATCTAAACATATAAAATGTACAGTAAAATATGCTTTAAAAAGTAAAAGACAATAGACTTCTGTAGAAATTTGTGATGACATAAGCATGTAGGGCTGGAAATTGCTTCAAGTGAATCAGTGATTGAGTGGGGAGTGAATGTGAAGATCTAGAATATTGTAAGTTACTGCAAACTTTGTAAACACTGTACACTTAGGCAACACTGAATTATAAGGCATAGTTTTCTTTCTTCAATAATAAATTAACTTTACCTGGCTGTAGCTATTCTACTGTATAAACTTTCAATTTTTAAAACACTTTGAATCTTTTGTTACACATAGCTTAAAACACAAACATATTGTACAGCTATTTTCTTTGTTAATATTCATTTTCTATAAGGTTTAATCTGCTGTTGTTTTACTTTTTAAACTTGTTTTAATCAACAACTTTTTTTCTTAGTACTAGTACACACACGTCAGCCTAGCCCTACACAAGACGGGGATCATCAGATCATTATCTTCCACCTCCACATCTTGTCCTGCTGGAAGTTCATCAGGGACATGCATGACAGTGTCATCGCTTATGATAACACCTTCTGGAATACCTCTTAAATGATCTACCTTAAGCTTTTTTAAAGTTAACTTTCATTTTTAAAAAAGTAGAGGTTTATTTCTAAATAACAATAAAAAGTACAGCATAGTAAATACATACATCTGCAACATAGCCATTTATTATCATTACCAAGTATTATGTACTATATATAATTGTATCTGCTATACTTTTACGTAACTGGCAGTACAGTAGATTTGTTTACACCAGCATCAGCAGAAACACATGAGCAATGTGTGGCACTAAGACATCACAACAGCTATTGTGTTCCTAGGCAATATAAAATTTTTAGCTTTCTATTATGAGATGATATGGTTCATTGTTGACTGCTTTGTTGTGTAGCACATGAATGTATAATGTACAATTTACAGCAGTTAAAAAAATGAATAAACAAATACTAAGTAAAACATAATGTATTTGAGCATGAAAATAGGACAATATATTCATGAAATAAGACAAGATTTTTAAAACAGGAAGCCAGTATAAAACTTTATACATAGAAAAGAAATATTCAGATAAAAATTCTTTTTTTTCCTTCATATAAGAAAGTGGCAAACATCACTTACAATTAAGATGTGTTAATTTGTATAAGGATATGTGTCTATGCACAATAAAATGCAGAGAAAACTCTACGATTAGGAACCCTAGGAGGAATATATACCATGATTTTTTTTTCCTTACCAAGTCTCACTGTTACCCAGCTGCAATGCAGTGGTGTGATGTTGGCTCACTACATGCTCTGCCTCATGGGTTCAATTGTTTCTCATGCCTCAGTCTTCTGAGTGGCTGGGATTACAGGTGCATGCCATCACAGCTCGCTAAGTTTAGTATTTTTAGTACAGATGGATTTTGCCATGTTGGCCAGGCTGGTCTTGAACTCCGATCTCACATGATCCATCTGCCTTGGCCCCCCAAAGTGCTGGGATTACAGCCATGAGCCACCACTCTTGGCTTACAGCATGATTCTTTAACCAACTAAGAAAATAACACACAAAAAGAAATAAAGCTAAAAAACTACAAAAAAGAAAAGGTGGAGTCAGAAAAAAATGCAAAAGAAGAAAGATGAAGGAAGGGGGTAAAAAATTCATGAAACAAATAGTAAATAATTACTAAGTTTGTGTATTTAAATCAAATCATATCAATAATTTCCTTAAATGGAAATAGCTTTAACATATCCAACTAAAAGCAGAGATGTCTGATATTTAAAAGGGATCAAACTATATGCTGCCTAAAGGTGTCAATTTCAATTCTAAATATTCAAATAGGTTAAAAGTAAAAACAGGGACATATTAACACAAATCTGCAATGGTTATATTAAGTCATAAAAAACTATATTTCAGTTAATATGTATTAACAGCAGTAAAAGAGTCATTTCATAAGGACAAAGTATCCAAATTATCAAAACTTAATAATTCTAGACATTTTGAACATAAACATGTAATTACAAGACACATGAGGCTAAAATAAAAAAAGATGATTGTAAGAAGAAATAAACAAATCTGCAGTTATAGTTGGAGTTTTCAATACCCTTTTACAATAACTGATAGAAAAAGTGAACAGAATATCAATTAGAGTAAAAAGGACTTTATCAATACTATCAACCAGCTCAACCTGATGTAATTATTAGAACATTTAATCAAAAACAGACGGAATTCAGACTATTTTTGAGTTCATTCAGGAAAATTACCAAGATACACCATATTTGGGATCTTGAAACAAGCCTTATTATATATAATATAATTATTGAAATGTATGTTTTCTGAACACTATGCAATTAAATTTGAAATCAATGACAGAAAGTTATATTAAAAATATCAAATTTAGGATACTAAATAATACTCTGATCAAAGAAGATATCTAAAAGGGAAATTGGAGTTTATTTTAACTAAATTAAAATAATAACACAATATAATTAGCATTTGTGGGGTGCCACTAAGACAATACATAGAGGAAAATTTACATCATTAAACCCATATATTAAGAAAGAAAGAAAAGTTCTCAAATAAGTGATTATTGTAACAAACCTAAGAAAATATAAAATAGAGCAAATTTAACCCTAAGTAGAAGAAAAAAATAATAAACATCAAAGCGCAGATGTATACAACTAAAAAGTTTTGATAATTTGAATTTTGTCAAAATTAACACCTGCTTATTGAAAGACAGTTTTTTAAAGTGGATGAAATTGCAGGAGATATACTTGAAAAAGTATTTTCAAATTAAGTATCTAATAAAGTATCCAGAATACAAAAACATCTAAAACTAAAATTAAAAGTAAATGAAATTAAACATGGGCACAATATATGAAGTGACAGTTTAGCAAACATGATAATTAAATGGCAAATAAGCACATGCAAAGATGCTTTACTGCATTAGACTTTAGGGAAATGCAAATTTAATACACAATGTGATATCACTACATACTACTTAGTTATAATATGTAGGCTGATTATACTAGTGTTGATAAGGATGAAGAAAAACTGAAAGTCTTATATCCTACTGATGAGATGCAAATGGAAAAACAGGTCAGCAATAAACCTACACCTTTGATATTACCTAATTATCTCACTCTAGGCATTCATTCAAAAGTAATGAAAGCATATGTCTACACAAAGACTCATATGAATATTCACACCACTTTAATTTTAGGAGAATAGAAACCAAAAATTAGGCCTGAATAGCAAATGTTCATCAATAAGTATATTGTTGTATGTCCATGCATTTTACTTGTACCCAGGGATGAGCTATGAAAAACACTGTAAATTCTAAGAATATATATTCCTAGTGAAAAAAGTGCATAAATCAATTTGTATAAATTTGAGACAATGCAATCTTATCTATAGTGAGAGAAAGAACATTAGTTGCAGAAATTAGTTTACTAGGAAGGAGAAAGTGGGAGGGATTATTATAAAGGACCATCAAGAAACTTGTGATGGTGATGGAAATATTCAGTATCCTTATTATTGTAACAGTTCTGCAGATATATACATATGCCAAATTTTACAAAGCATACACTTCAAACAAATATAATTTATCATATTGTAATTATACTTAAATATATGTATGCATATATTCAAATGTTATCTCAGAAAGGCACTATGTTTTCAAGGTAAATTTGTACTAATTATCCATACAGACAATTACAGTAATGTAAAATATCTTACAGAAAATGAAAAGGAAAGAAATACTTTAACTTCTTTTAGTTAGTTTAGTTATTAGTCTGTTTTCACTCGCTGTGAAGAAATATCTGAGACTGAAAAATTTATACGGGAAAGAAGTTTAACTGTATCACAGTTCCACATGGATGGGGAGGCCTCGGGAAATTTACAATCATGGCAAAAGGGGAGGCAAATACATCTTTCTTCATATGGCAGCAGGAGAGAGACATGCCAAGCAAAATGGGAAAGGCCCCATATAAAACCATCTGATTTCATGAGCACTCACTCACTATCGTGAGAATGGCATAGGAGTAACCGCACCCATGATTCAATTACCTCCCTTCAGGTCCCTCAATGACATGTGGGGATTATGAAAAATGCAATTTAAGATGAGATTTGGATGGGAACACAGAGCCAAAGCATATCATTTTGCTCTGGTCCCTCCCAAATCTCTTCTTTCTCACATTTCAAAAGACAATTATACCTTTCTAACAGTCCCCCAAAGTCTTAGCTCATTCCAGCATTAACCCAAAAGTCCAAGTTCAAAATCTCATCTGAGACAAGGCAAATCCCTTCCACCCATAAGCCTGTAAAATGAAAAGCAAGTTAGTTACTTCCTAGATGCAATGGGATACAGGAATAGGTGAATACACCTGTTCCAAATGGGACAAATTTGCCAAAACAAAGGAACTACAGGCCTAACACAAGTTCAAAACCCAATAGGTCAGTCATTAAACCTTAAAGTTCCAAAGTGATCTTTTTTGACTCAATATCTTACATCTAGGGCATGCTGATGCAAAAGGTGGGCTCCCATGGTTTTGGACAAAAGCCACTCCTGTGGCTTTGCAGGGTGCAACCCCTCTCCTAGCTGCTTTAACAAGCTGGCATTTAGTGCCTGGGCTTTTCCAGGTGCATGGTGCAAGCTGTCAGTGGATTTAGCATTCTAGGGTCTGGAGAATGGTGGCCCTCTTCTTGTAGCTCCACTAGGCAGTGCCCTAGTAGGGAATCTGTGTGGTGGTGCCAACTCCACATTTTCCTTCTTCAATCCCTAGCAAATGTTCTTCATAAGGGCTCCACCCCTGCATCAAACTTCCACCTGGACATCTAGGTATTTCCATACATCCTCTGAAATCTAGGCAGAGGCTCTCAAACTTTAATTCTTGACTTACGTGCACTTACAGGCTCAACAACACATGGAAGCAGCCATGGCTTGGGTCTTGCACCCTCTAAAGCAGTGGACCAAGCTGTATCTTGGCCCCTTTTAGACATGGCTGGGGCTGTTTTAGCTTGAACACAGGGCACAATGTCCCTAGGACACACAGAGGAGGGGGCCCTGGGCCTAGCCCAGGAAACCATTTTTTCCTCCTAGGCCTCTAGGCCTTTGATTGGAGGAGTTGCCAGGACCATGACCATCTCTGACATGCCCTGAAGACATTTTCCCCATTGGCTTGGCGAT
Organism: Cacajao melanocephalus; assembly: GCA_963573385.1. Taxonomy (NCBI): domain Eukaryota; kingdom Metazoa; phylum Chordata; class Mammalia; order Primates; family Pitheciidae; genus Cacajao; species Cacajao melanocephalus. The sequence continues at coordinate 70,797 of CAUYLG010030907.1, forward strand.
TCAAATTCAGCTTATTATTACTTATGCAAATTTCCATAGCCAGCTAGAACTTCATCCCATAAAATGGGTTTTCTTTTCTCTCATATCGTCAGGATGTAAATTTTCCAAATGTTTATGCTCTGCTTCCTCTCACACACTTTGCTGCTTAGATGTTTCTTCCACCACATACCCTAAATCATCTCTCTCAATTTCAAAGTTCCACAGATCTCTAGGGCAGAAGCAAAGTGCCAGCAGTCTGTTTGTTAACACATACCAAGAATCACCTTTATTCCAGTTCCCAAAAAGTTCCTCATCTCCATCTGAGACCATCTCTGTCTGGACTTCCTTGTCCATATCACTAGCAGCATTTTGGTCAAAGCTATTCAACAAGTCTCTAGGAAGATCCAAACTTTCCCATATTTTTCTATCTTCTTCTGAGTCCTCTAGACTGTTCCAACCTCTGACTGTTAACCAGTACCAAAGTCACTTTCACATTTTTGGGTATCCTTACAAAGCACTCAGTACCAATATTTTTTATTAATTCTTTCTTACACTGCTATGAAGAAATACTTAAGACTGGGTAGTTTACAAATAAAAGGAAAGAGGTTTAACTACTCACAGTTCTATATGACTGCAAATGCCTCAGGAAACTTACAATTATGGCATAAGGGGAATCAAATGATTCAATTACCCCCGATGTGACCCTCCCACAGTGTGTCCTCCCATGGGGATTATGAAAACTACAACTCAAGATGAGATTTAGGTGGGAACACAGAGCTAACTCATATCAATAACATGTCAAAAATTGGGCCAGGCATGGTGGCTGATGCCTGTAATCCTAGAATTTTGGGAGGCCAAGGTGAGTGGATCACCTGAGATCAAGAGTTTGAGACCAGCCTGACCAACATGGAGAAACCCCAGCCCAGCCAAAAATACAAAAAAATAGCCAGGTGTGGTGGCACATGCCTGTAATCCCAGCTACCTGGGAGACTGAGGTAGGAGAATCACTTGAACCTGAGAGGCGGAGGTTATGGTGAACCGAGATCGCACTATTGCACTCCAGCCTAGGCCACAAGAGTGAAACTCCACCTCAAAAAAAATATCGACACATAATAAACATAATATACAATAAAAATATTTCAACTACCTAATCCCTCATAGTTTAATAACCGTAAGGACATTAATAACTATGTGTGGGCTGTTTCAGTGGAGAGCATATCAAACAGTAGTCATATTGTAGAAAGCAGAATCAAATATATGCTTGAATATCATCTTTGATAAAGTGATAATCATCCATATAATAATTGCAGTCAGAGAAGTGCATATATAACTATAATGAACACAAGTAGACTGTGGTAGAGCGATTTTTATGTACAATATTTTCATAGGTGTTTCTTTTCTCAACCCTGGAAAAGGAAGATAATATAGCAGGATTAGCTCTGTGTAACAATTCATAGATAAACATATATTATCGTTATACTTTCCCCCACTTCTACATTTGCAAATAAGGTACATAACTTCTTTGCTATAAAAATATTTGGGAAAACAGCAAGTGCAAGCAGATAATTGGGCATGTTATATATTTATTCAAATTTAGCTGGGTTAAAAGGCTATAGCAAAGTGAAAGGCATCATCTTGCCAGAAGGAAGAAAGATCTTATAGAAGATTAACTTTTCAAAGATTAGTGATTAAATAAAGAGTTTAGCCATCTAAATAAAACAACGTTTCAACTTTACCCACACTTCAACTCAGTTCACATAATTCAAAAGTAAAAACAATCAAAATGCCCACTAACATACCACTGGATAGACAAATTTTGATAAGCTACACAAATAAATATTAAATAAGAATACATGATACATATGTGCATATGTATATGTGTTCACACAGCACCATTAATAAAATTCAAATATGTTATTTTATGTGAAGGATGCCACAAATAAAATAGGACATGTTTGATAATACAATTTAATTATTTTCACAAAGGGACATAGCAAATTGATACTTATGGAAGTCAGGAGAGTCGGGGTAGGAGCTATAGATGAATAATGTGCACAAGGAAATCTAATAGGATTCTGGAAATATATTTTGGTGGGGATTAGCAGGTAGCAAATTATTAAGATGTACACATAAGGTTATTTCATGATATGCACCTTACTAAACATAGGCTATCTTCTAAAAATTGATATAAACTAATTAAAAATGTAGGAATATACTATCATCATGGCTTGAAAGTGTCAATATTGTAAAAACATCGGTGCTACAAAAGCATTATTGTAAATAAGTGGAAACACTATAAATTTATTATTATTTTAGAAAATTCATTATTAGTTGATCATTAATGTGTTTGTAGGCTTTATTTGCACTTACTTAATTTTTGGCATTTTTGCCTCAAAGAAAGCCCCCAATCAGATGTGGCCACCATTCAGTGATTGCTCTTGAATATGATGCTATATAAGGCTAGGATTAGATGTGAAGAGATGGTTTTCACGGATAGATGAGCTGGACACATATTTCATTCCCAGAAATATTTCAACTCACTTTTTGCTGGGACTTAGGAAGCTGATTTTAAAGATGGGTGGAAAAGATCAAATTGACCTAAAGTAAATGTAGAGCTACCAAGATAATAGTAAAAACATTCTTGGGAAAAGAAAAGTAATGTTGGATGATGTATTGGACCATATATTGAAAATTATCATTAAGTATTAATAATTAAAACAAGGTGATGAAGAGGTAAATATAGAAAACAATTGACCAAAGAACCTGAGAAGTTAGTTCAGATATAGATAAATGTAAGTATGGTCACCAAACTTATAAAAATATTCTTCTAAATTACAATGGGGGATAAGAGTGCTTTTCAAAATTAAATGGTGATGGACAAATTGAAAATCTTTATTACAAATAAAAGAAATTATGAATTTTACATTGCTATATGAAAAAACTACTAATTAATCAATTCAGTATGGATCATATGCTTAGAATATCTTTTTAAAACTTGGTATGGTTAAAATTACATGCAAAATAATAACTTCAAATATCAATATTAATAAATTGAACTTCACTAACGTTAAGAATAAGCATCAAAATTAAACCACTAGGAGAATCAAAGGGCAAATTACAATAATGAAAGAGATATGTACGATTGTGTTTAAAAATGTTAGTAATGACAACCTAGAAACCAGCTTCTTTAAATAATTAAGAAACAACCAACTGAATTAGAAATGGCAGAAAGATTAAATATATGCTTTACAAAATTTAAGTTAGAAAACCATTTGTTTGAATTAATAAAAATCATTTTCCTTGACAAATGTTTTTAGGGTTGAATGATTTTGTCACTAATATCTTGAAGAGTAAGCCCTGGGTGTAATCATTTTGGTAGGAGATATTAACTCTTACGTACAACTATTGTCATGTAGCTTTGAAGTCAGTAGGAGCCCAAGAAGTATTTATTGCATTGAGGTGAAATATTAAGTCTGTTGGTACTAAACTGATTCAACCAGCCCGTTTATATTTGACTTTCTTCCTTTTCACTTGAGATTATCAGTAATTCCATAAACAAAGGGCTATTTAGTATAATTTTAAAATTCAATGCAACAGCTGACGGCGTTCATGAATTCTTTTGAACATAGCTTGGTACATTTCAAGATACTTTAGTTTAAACATTAATAGATAAAAACCTATATATTTAACTTAGTGACATATGAGTAACAAAGGCTTGGCTCTAAAAATGTATTTTCCCTTAGGAAAAAAAAATCCAAGAACATACACCTTATTGAAAATAACCATGAAGTAAGTATGAAAGCAAAAGTTGGTGAATGGAGCAGCTAATTACAATACTAAGAAAATCATTCTGTGAGGCTTAAAATTAGTGATTCTTCGTATCAAATAAATTTGGTAATATCTTGAACCTCAAGATATTGGTAACAAAAGGATTCAAACATGCAAAACATAGATATATTTTTCCATGTTCATATCATAGGACACTAGAATTGTAGGTTTTTTGTTTGTTTTATGATGCAAGTTTTCTTTGTCTTTTACTTTGTGTTATTAATAGCTTTCTTAAAAGCTGTGTCACGTCAACCTGCAGGCACAGTTTGTGGAGAGAGATGAAATGTTTGACAGTCTACCATTCCACATATGTATATATAATTTTCAGATTATGACATCATCAAACAGGAGATTGTCAGTGTAATTTTCAATTCTGACAAGGAGCTCCAAGAAAAGGTAGATTGCCTTCTGTAGCCTATGAAATATGTATTAAGAGAGGAGTCTCTTACTGAAGATGAAATTTATAAAGAATCTTTTCATTCCCTGCCATAAGGAAACCTCATATATCACTCATGAAAAAGTAGAAAGAAGAGCTCACTGGAATAGCATAATAAAATGTCAGTACTAGATGGTGATTAAAAACACCATCTAAATTCTATTTGGGCAGGGTACTTGAGAAGCCAGATCAAATAGGCCATGTATCAAGAGAGCTGACTAAATGTCACAATGTTCCATAGTGACGAGTTAGATAAGTGTCAGAGAAATATATAGGCCACATACAAGAATTACTAAGCAGACATCTAAAAAAAAAAGCTTCATAAGCATTAGTACAAATTAGTTGGAATATTTTAAATGGTGGTATTTATCATTAATATATTCAGTGGATATTTATTTATTTATTTGCATAGCATCAAAGAAAGCTGTCTATCAGATGTGTCAGCACTCAATTATTTCTCTTGAATGTGAAGTTGTAGAAGGCAAGGATTAGATGTGAAAATATAGTGGGGTTCACCTGTAATTCTATTGGATGTTGTTTTTAATCCTGGGATATTTTTCCAACATCTTTTTTTCCCATTTTGTTGCCTTTAATGCTATTTTCCAGAAATCTAGTTTTATAGAAAATTTTATGAATAAAGAATTTACCATACCTTCAGATAGGAATTTAGAATTTGGAAGATGTTAATGGCTGATCCATTAAGAATTTATCTAGAGCCAGTAACCTTTGGAGATGAACTAGAAGAAATGTGTAATAAGAGAAACACATGTGACCATCATTCTCCTGCAATCATAACCATAAATGTTACACAGCTATTCTACTCAACTGACTTCCTCACTTCTCAGCTTGTGGGCAGCCTATTGTGGGACTCGATGATCATGTGAGGTAATACTACTTACTTAATAAATGCTCCTTTATATGTATATCTATCCTATTAGCTCTGTCTCTCTAGAGAACACTGACTAATAAAGGTTACGGTACCAGGAATGGTTCTAGAGGAACACAGTATTAATGATAGAGTTTTTAAATTGGTTTTGGGTTTTCTGGAGTTGGCTGGTTAACATGATTAGACTCCACAATGCTGAGGACACTATGGCTAATAATATGGAGAACATTGATAGTCCTTGGTGTTAACTGTTTAGAGAGTTATGCAAAATAAATTCATTTAACACTCCTAATTCACTGCTCATGAGAGGCAAGGAGTTTAGTGACTCTATATATTATACATTGACTATATTAAGGACCATAATAAAGTCAATTGGTTGCTCCCAAGTTCGCTGGATAAAGTGATGAAAGAAAATGATCAACTCAGGAATTGTAACTCCCAGCTTCAGAAGCAGATACTGAGCCTCAAATCTGCTAAGATTGCCCTGAGTGGGAGTCCATGTTACACACGGGCTCAGCGACATGGACTTCTGCTCACCAATACTAACCTGCTACACCATTGTTGAGTGCCCAATTTGCCAGCAGCAGAGACCAACACTGAGCCCTGAATATGGCACCATTCCTTAGGGTGAACAGCCAGCTCCCTGGTGGCACGTTAATTATGTTGGACCTCTTCTATATGGAAATGGCAGGTTTTCCTCATTGTAATACATGCTTACTCTGGACATAGGTTTGCCTATTCTACATTCAGTGCTTCTGCCAAGACTATCATCCATGGACTCAAGGAATGCCTTATCCAACATCATGATATTCCACACAGCATTGCCTTTGACCTAGGCACTCACTTTACAGCTACAGAATTGTGGGAGCAGGCTCATGCTCATGGAATTCATTGGTCTTACCATGTTCTCCATCATCATGAAGCTGCTGGATTGATAGAATGGTGGAGTGGTCTTCTGAAGTGACAATTATAATGCCTACTATGTGACAGTACTTTTCAGGTCTGAGGTAAAGTCCTCCAGAAGTCTGTGTATGCTCTCATTTAGGTTCCAATATATGGTACTGTTTCTCCCAGGAATCAAAGGGTAGAAGTAGAAGTAGCACCACTCACCATCACCCCTTAAAGTGAAGGCATTGTGATCCATGAGCAAAATTTTTGCTTCTTGTTCCCATGACATTACATTCTGCTGGCTTAGAAGTCTTAGTTCCAGATGGAGGAAAGCTACCACCAGGAGACACAACGATTCCATTAAACTGGAAGTTAAGATTGTCACCTAGACACTTGGGGCTCCTCCTACCTTTAAGTCAACAGGCTAAGAAGGGAGTTACAGTGTTGGCTGGGGTGATGGACCCAGGTTATCAAGATGAAATCAGTCTACTACTCCACAACTGAGCTAAGGAAGAGTATGCCTGGACTATAGGAGATTCATTAGGGTGTCTCTTGATATTACCATGCCCTGTGTTTAAGGTCAATGGGAGACTATATCCTAATTCAGGCAGGACAACGAATGGTTCAGACCCTTAAGGAATGAAGCTTTGGGTCACTCCACCAGGAAATAACAAAAATAAAAACAAACATATGACCGGTTTAGGTGCTTGCTGAAGGCAATGGGAATACAGAGTGGGTAGTAGAAGAAGGTAATAATCAATACCAGCTACCACCACGTGACCAGTTGCAGAAGTGGGGAATGTAACTGTCATGAGTATTTTCTCCTTCTTTTGTCAGAAACATGTTTGTGCATGTATACACCTGCATTAATAAAATCTTCATTTTATTTCCTTTTTTCTTTATCATTTAACATAAGATTTATTGACTTTATATCAGCATTTAAGTATTGTTAACTTTATGTAATAGCATTTTGGTTGGGGACTGGTGCATTTCTGGCTGTAGGAAGGGTAGTTGTACTATATTAGGCATAATTTATGACCTTATTATTGTCTTTATTTGAAGATTATGTATGATCTCAGAAGATGTGTATGCATTTAAATTAACAAGGAGTGAACTTGTGATGGTTAATAGCCAGTGTCAACTTGATTGGATTAAAGGATGCAGAGTGTTAATCCTGCATGTGTCTGTGAGGGTGTTGCCAAAGGAGATTACCATTTGAGTCAGTGTGCTGAGAAAAGCAGACCCATCCTTAATCTGAGTGGGCACCATCTAAACAGCTACCAGGATGGCCAGGACATAAACCAGGCAGAAAAGTAAAAATGTGAAAAGACTAGACTGGTTTAGCCTCCCAGCCTATGTCTTTCTCCTGTGCTTGATGCTCTCTGCCCTTGAACATTGGACTCCAAGTCTTTTAGCTTTGAGACTCAGACTGGCTGTCTTGCTCCTCAGCTTGCAGATGGCCTACTGTGGGACCTTGTGATTGTGTGGGAGTCTTATTTCTTTACTAATACTCTTTAATAAACTTCCATATGTAGTATATCCTACACATACACACACATATATATACTACCTATGGGAGTATTATTATTATTATTATATATTATATATTAAAGAGTATTTAATAAACTCCCATACATTATATATATATATAATATATATGTACATATATATATATAATGTATGGGAGTTTATACATATATGTACATATATATACACACACATACATATCTATATTTTGCTAGTGGAGATATATATGTAGGATATATTACATACATAAGATATATATATATGTGTATATATATATAGGCACATATATATCCTATTAGTTCTGTCCCTCTAGAGAATCCTAATACAGATGTTTTCTAGCTATTTATTTCATTAATGACTTTTAGCTTAATTTTTTGAGGTAATAACATGTACATGGTGGATGTGGTTTCGATCTTCAAAAATTCATTGTATTTATTTTAGAGTCCAGGAAACAGTCTTTGCTGGTCAATGATTCTGGGGCACATAAAAATTTATATGTACTTCACCATTTATTGGATCACTGGTCTATAGGTCAATTAGACCAATTAAGTTGTGTTTCTTAAAGAATCTATATGTTTTCTGATCCTTCTTCTATTTTGTCAATGACATAACTGTTAGCATTTTCCATTATAATTACCGATGCCTGTTTCTATAACTAGTACTGTTATTTTTGCTTTATATATTTTAATGCTATGCTGATAGGGAATACTAACATTATGATGTTTGCCCTTGAAAATTGCCCTTTTACCATTTATCATTTTGAAATATCTCATTTAATTTCTAGTGATGCTTCTTGCATCAGGAATTACTTTGAATGTATTGGCTTAAATAAAAAATCAAATGTTTTATAGTGTATCTTTAATGCTTTATTCTATACTTTATATGAAAAATACTTTTCGATAAAATGCAGAGAGTAACCTCCACTAGTGTACTTTTTACAGTGTATTTTATTTGGTATTTGAATCAGTGAACTATTGTAACCCATTCGGTTGCTCACAATAATTTACATACTCCCACTTGCAAATTATACTCCTCCCCTTCCACAAACCACAAAATTCTCATTTAGTAATGAGATCTGATTGAATGCTAAGGGTTTTATTATTTCAGATCTGATTTTGATTATTTTTGTTTCAGGAAAATGTGCCCTAAGAAGAAAATTTATCTGTCCTTCACATACAACATACAATGCTGAAGTGGGAAAAGGCAAACTGCAAGCAGCACTTTTATCTAAAACAGGAGACTATAAAACACACAGTAATCAATATACGTAGTGGACTAAGAAGACACTTATGTTCCTTGGTTAAATGTGGCTAGGTCTTTCAAAACTAGGGATTGGAAACGATTATTGTTCAGGTATCAGTGCTGCTTCTGGGGAATATCTCTTTAATTCATTTTTGTACACCACACTTGGATCCAGTTTTTGAGGTACCTGTTTATTTTAATCATTCTGTCTGTAAATTTTTAGAAGGGCTTTAAAATATATAAATTACTTGACATTTGAGATGTTTTCTCGGACTATTTCCTGCTGGAAAATAGAAAGATGGAAGGCTAAATTTCTCTTTGCATTTATTTCATAGAGACTTATTTTCTTTTAACTAAGACCAGTAGCATGTTCTTTTATTCCTTAAGTTTATTCAATCTATTTTTTCCTTTCAGAGATATGTTCATTGTCTTTCATTTCATAATGGTTTAGAATGAATTGAGAAGGTTTCTTACATTTTCTTCTCTATTATCTTGTTAATTATACATTTCTTTATTATTCTTTGGGCCATTATCAAAGATTAAACAAAAATCCTTGATTTATTGTACTATGTTTTAAATTGGCTATTTTAGCACTTCTCATACAATACTTGGATCTCATACAATTCTTGGACATCCTAGACATCGAAGAATCATAAGCCCCTGAACCTATTTATCAACATACCATAAGACATGCTATTGTTTTCGTATATTTTAATACATTTTAAAACCACCAACATACTATTTTTATTTTACAGAGTTAATTGTTATTTAAATGCATGCAAATATTTTATTTTCTCCTTGCTTTCCATTTCCTCCATCATTCAGTAATTTCATGTACTTCATTTTTTTTTCTTTTGTCTAAAGAAATGTTCTATAATTTTTAGGGTTGTTTCTATGGCTAATTATCTTAGTTTTTAGTTGTCTAAACATATCTCTATTTACTGTTCATTGAGATAACATTTTTATTATAAAATTCTGTTTTGTTATTTATTTTGTAAGTATACTAAAAACTTCATTTTATTATCCTGCACCATGGGGCAGTGAGAAGTTGGGATTTCACCTAATTACTGCTCCTTTGATGGTAATGCATCTTGAAATGTTGAAAAGTTGGGCATTGGTCTAATTACTGCTCCTTTGATGGTAATGGATCTTGCTTTCTCTGGTTAATATTAAGATGTTCTCTTTGCTTAAGACTCTCAGTTGTAGTACTACTATGTGTACGGTAGGTTAAAAATACCTCCATCTCTGAAAATATATATTCAGTTGATGGTCTTCAGAACCGGTAAACACATTACATGACAAATGAGTGACAATTTAAGGGTCTTGAGAGGAAGCATTTGTCCTGCATGATCCAAGTGAGCCCTAAATGCAACCATGTGTATTCTTATGAGAGACCAGAGTTGTTTTGATATGTATAGAGGAGAAGGCAATGTGAAGACCCAGGCAGAGACCAGAATGATGTAGTCACAAGCCAAGGACTGCAACAGAATGCTGGGCAGCCACCAGAAGCTCCATGAGGCAAGGAAGGGATACTTCCCCACAGCTTCTGGAGGGAGGCTCTGCTGATGTATTGATTTCAGACTTTTGGTATCCAGAAATGTGAGGCAATAAATTTCTGTTATTTTCAAGTCACTGCATTTGTGGTAATTTTTTTTTATAGCAGCCCTAGGAAACTTAAATATATGAAGGTGTGGTTTCTTTATATTTATTCTCTTTGGGTTTTGTAGAAAATCTGGAAAATGTAGGGTGATATATATCAAAAATTATTTTTTTTAATAATCTTTTCAAAAACTGTTTCTGCTCCTTCTTACTCCTCTCCTTCTGGAAATCCAGTTATCACACATTATAGCAGTTCACTATGTAGGCTATATTTCTTCATCTTTGTTCTGCATCTCTCTTCTTCCTCTACTCTGTTTGCTTCCATCTTTCTATTTATACTAGCATAGTTTCTCATGTATGGATCCTTTTTTTCCCTAAGGTCTTAGTTACAGTTAAATGCATACTTTAAATTCTATATTGCATTAATTATAAGTGAGATTCTACCATCTGTTTTCTCCTGAGATATATGGTCACTGATACTGTTTCATATGATGTGTAGTAAATTTTGATTGAATCACAAATTGTGAATGAATAAGTTCAGGGCCTCTAGCTGATGTTATCTTCTACTCATAATAATTTGTTTTTCATTTGACTCATGAACAGTTTAGAGCAAGCTAATGAAAACGTGTGGAGAGTGATGTAGTCGAAGCCTTAAAAGTTTTCAAAAGCAATGCCAAGATTATTTCTTTTGGACCTCTTCTTAGAAATAAATGAACTCGCATTTTTATTCTTCAAGGCACATAAAACTTCCAAATATGCTGCTTATAATAGTACCTTTTAGGCAATATTTATCATCTTGGTTTTTTCACTTCTCCATATGCTTGTACAGTTTAGGTTTCAACTATTTAATCAAGGAAAATTTGCAAGCAGAATATTAGCCTTACCAAAATGTAGTTTTCTCATTGCCTTCATGTTCTAGCTCTTTGATATCCCTATTCTTTCAATGTTGCCTCATCCAAGGAGGTTGCAATAAGTTCTAAACTGCTTTAGTTTAGCCTCATATTGTAAATCAGCAAATTCCCTGGAGATAATATATTGTTTTAAGTGTTCAAGTAAACCTATTTTTATTGTATTTTTTTGTTTTGTTTGTTTGTTTTCTAAATTTTTGTCTCTCTTGTTCTGGGTACCTAACTGTTCTCGGATGTCTGCAAATAACTATTACTTTATTTTATTTACCTTTTGTAAGTACTGATATGGTTTGGATGTTCATACCCTCCAAATCTCATGTTGCAAAGTAATCTCCAGTCTCTGTGGGTTTACAGGAGAGCTGGTTGTTTAGAAGATCCTCTCACCTCCTCCTTTGCTTTCTTGCTCCCTCCCTTTTGTTCCCCTTGTCACCACATGGTATACCTTGTCCCCGTTTGCCTTCTGACATGATTAGAAGCCTGCTGAGGCCCTCACTAGAAGCAGATACTGGCTTTATGCTTCTCATACAGTTACAAACTGTAAGCCAAAATAATTCTCTTTTTTAAAATAAATTACCTGGCCTCAGGTATCTCTTTACAGCAATGCAAACAAACTAAGAGAAGTGCTCTCTGCAAAGATTAATTTGATATCAGTTACTCCAGAGTCTGCAGCAATATCCCAGAACCAATTATTTTAAAGGGAGCAGCTATGGCAATATCTTGAATATTGAATGTTGTTGCCCATGCATTAAATAATTTGATGGAATATTTTAGGTTATAGTTGTTTTTCATGACCTGCTATTATTTCTCTAAGTTAAATTTTCATGAGCTTATCAGAATTATTACTTTCTTTGAAAAACCTTGTTGAAATAGCTGGTAGCCTGATACCAGAAAAAAATTTGGTATACCTGGTAGTCGTAGGGAAGTGAGATTAGAATTAATTTGTTTTGGTAATTTTGGCATCTGTAAGTAAGTGTTTTAAAATAGGAAAATAATATTTGAGTAACTGTTTATGGAAATGCGACCAGATTTATGTAATATATTCAGTATTTGTAGAATCTAAGACCTTTTAAATCACAAAAGTCAAGTAAATTTGTAGGATAGTTGTTTTGTTTTTTTGTTTTTTGTTTTTTTGAAATGGAGTCTTGCTCCAACGCCCAGGCTAAAGTGCAGTGGCATGATCTGGGCTCACTACCATCTCCGCCTTTTGGGCCCAAGTGAGTCTCCTTCCTCAGCCTACTGAGTAGCTGGGATTATAGGTATGTGCCACCACGTCTGGCTAATTTTTGTTTCACCATGTTGGTCAGGCTAGTTCCGAACTCTTGACCTCGTGATGCACCCACCTTGGCCTTCCAAAGTTTTGAGATCACAGGTGTGAGCCACTACACCTGACCGATAGTTTTATAAATTATTTAAACACAATTATGTTATGCATGTATTTTATAAATTTGGACAAATGACTTTAGTTTTCTTTCAGTAACACTGAAAGAAAATTAGGTGTTTTCTCATTTCCATTGTTTCCTGCCTCATCTACTATGCTCAATAGCAAGTCTCTGTTTTCCTTTAGCAGAAGGAATTTAACTTCAACTAACAAATAAATTATTGAAAGCTTATTCCAGCTATGTCCCTTAAAGAAATTTATTGATAAAGGAGATCTTATTTGAATCAAAAGGAAATTCTGATTCATTCAGTGGCTGGTGAAATCATCTAGGAGTGCTAAAAACGCAGAAGCAGGCAAGATGTCAAATCATGAACCAACCAAGGAGATTAATGGAAGTCTTTGAAGCACAGAAATCAATGAACTCAGACTCAGATAGAAAACAGTGGGTATATTGGGTGAATCTTTGACTGCAGCCATATGGAGGGGCAGTAGTAAAATTGAAGCTTCTGGTGAGTGAGTTGAAATCAAAGATGTGATGATGGCCTTGTCATATTCCACCCTTACCTCTATGAGTCCTTTGCCTTGTTCTCACATGATCCTAAAAATCCAAAGTTAAATGACTTCATGTTACAAGCCCAAATCCCTGTACATCTCTAGGACCTTGTCTATGAAAGCTCTTGTATCATTTAGAATTTCATTTCATTTGCATACAACAGATACCACTACGGTGGTTAAGCAAATACAAATGTTTTTTTCTCACTGTGTTCATTGGTTGAAGACATACAGCTGTTCACAGAACAAAATTTATCTTTCTCTTCTGTTCTTAATATATGATGTTCATCTTCCTAATGTTAAGAGAGTTGCTGCTCCTCTGTGTACCATTTCCAAGTGCTACCCAGAAAAAGAGAGAAGAGAAAAAGATGAAAGATATGCAAAAGCTGAGTCTCTCTCTTTTATAAGGAGAACTGAAAAGCTTTTTAAAATGTAGTATATTTTTTCTTGCATATCATTAAGCACAAGTACATACATATTAGATGAAGCAGTAAGGAAGTAGGGGTGTATAGATGTAATGTCACTCATTTTCTTGTCAACCAGATCATTTTTCACTTAATCGAACTGATAGAAAAATAAATTTGAGTAAATAACTAGTAGTATGTCTACACCCCTCTCAGTGTGAAGTTCATCCCTTACAAGCATTTGTCCATGGGAGGCTCAGGGACTCCAGTGATTCAGAGATGATTGTCATCATGGCAACCATGCTCACAAAAGTGAATTCTTTGTGATATGATTGGGCTCTGAGTTATTAATACTTAAAACACAGTGACTTAAACGTGCTGTTTACATATTTCTATTATGGTTGCTATATCCTGGATTCATATAGCAGCATGGCTCCACAAGAATTTTAATTATCTGGCATTTTTATGTTTTTATTTCATCATTTCTTGCCGTGACCTTTGTCTTAGTAATCCAAAATGGAACTCACTTCCTCAATTTAATAGCAAAGACTAAGTGTCAGCTTTTGTGTGTGTGTGTGTGTATTTTTTTTTTTTTTTTTTAGAAATTTTCCTGCAAGCCACCAAATAGGACTTATGCACACTTTCAATTTGCTGAGACTTAGTCCCTAGGTATTTTTACCATTAAAGGAGGATGACAAATGGAGTGTTGTTAAGTGGAAATCAGTTAATAAATGGATATTGATTTGAGGAAAAAATTGGCAGTGTTTACTATAAAAATTTTTTAATACAAAGAGTGATCAGTTCTACATAGCTCCTGGAATAGTAGCAAATGTTAACTTCCAAGGTCTAGAGTTATGCCTGTGGTTTGCAAAATAACTGTCTGTGATGGAGGAAATGTACTTTCATATAGTCCAAGATGGCAGCCACTACCATGTCTAGTTTTGGGCACTTAGAATGTGGTTAAAATGATTAAGTGCTTAATTTTCATTTTTATTTCGTTTTCATTTAATTGAATTTAAATAAATAGCACATGGAAATGGTGGCTACCATATTGAATTGTGTAGATCTAGACATAGTAGACAACCTAAGTTCCTCAAACATGACTCAGCCTCTGGAAATAAAGGAAAGTATCTTCAAACCACTTTCACCAGAACAAATAAAGCAATTTTAATATCCAGATATTTTGTGTATATAATTTTTGTATACATTTTTATTTGTCATTGCATCATAATTGCATGTGATATAAAAATGAACAATCAATGACTCTGTAGGCTATATGCTAGTAAATTTTAAACAAGAATAAAGGAGAAATGCCTTTTAAAAAGTTTTTTTTCTTATTTTAAGTTTTGGCTTTTTATCTTTTTCTTTTTAGGCAGAGCTTTAACCCAGGTTTTCAGAGAGTAAGAGCATAACCCCAAACATTTTTCCACTTTCTCCTCTCTACTGTAAGACTCTTATATAAATCTGCTGCAAAGGTGACCTACAAAGCTATAACTTACTGAAATGAGCCCTCAGAGTCTTGCTCAGGATCTGGAGCTCACAGTGAAAGATTATTGATGTTTTCAGCAGAAAAGCTGTCAATTAGATGTATAGTTTGCCATAACAGCTCCAGGGTATAAACCTGAATTCTTCTGTAAATTTACTGGATCTATTTTGCAGCCACAGGGCCAAGCACACAACTCGCCATTTGCTTCAGGAGATCCAGATGTTCACCTTATTTGGATGTGCACCAGGAATTGAGATTGTGAGTTTGATGCATTTTGGCCTTATAGGATTTTCGGGTTTTAGTTCAAACACTTATTTTTAAAAATATGTTTATTTTTTTCTGACTATAAAGTGATACAGATTCAATGTGGATAATTTAGAATGTATGAAAAATATGAACAAATTATAGTTACTTGTAATTCTACAACATAGGGATAATGACTGTTATCATACTTCTTCTAAGTTGGGAAAACTGCTATTTTCATTAACTTTGCTTTACCATGTAGCTTTTTTTAAAAGTGTTTTCTTCCCCATCCACCGCTCCTTCATTTCTTATTCACACTTCTCAATGCACTGCCATCTGGCTCCCTTCCTGTCAATCCCTTGTAGCTTCTGTTGTCATGGTCACAAATAATTTTTGTCACTAATTTGAATGGACACTATTCAGTCTATCTTCCTTAAATTATCTGCAGTACTTCAGAATCCTGCCCTACCACCTAGGGAAGTTAATAAAAGCTGCTGAGTCAGACTGCTTCCAACTCATTGCTTAAGCCTTTGGGACTAAGCCCAGTCCACTCTGTGTGCCAAGAAAGAATTAGGATTCAGTCTATTTTGTCTTACTAGTTAGTTTACCTCAAAAGTTTCCCAAAGGGGCAAGTATATATGCTCCATTTTTATGAAGTAGCCATCTGTAACATTATTTTTTGTTCATTATCTTTTTCATGGTGATATGGTTTGGGTTTGTGTGCCCACCTAAACCTCATGTTAAATTGTAATCCTGAGTGTTTGAGGAGGGGCCTGATGGAATGTGATTAGATCATGGGGTTGGATTTCCTCCTTGCTGTTCTCATGGTACTGGTTCTCAGGAGACCTGGTTGTTTGAAAGTGTGTAGCACCTCCCCGTTCACTCTCTTCCTCCTGCTCTGGCCGTATAAGACATTCCTGCTTCCTGTAATCATTGTAAGTTTCCTGAGGTCTCACTAGCCATGCTTCCTGCTTAGTCTGTAGAAGCAAGAGCCAATTAAACCTCTTTCTTTATGTGTTACTCAGTTTCAGGTATTTCTTTACAGCAGTACAAGAATGGACTAATACACATGGCTATTCTTTCTGTCAGAACATGTCATTCTGGAAGGATAGTCACATAGTCACCCATACCCAATACAGAAATGGCTCTACAACTCAGATCCATCTTCTCCAATTCTAGTTCTCCAGAGCAGGGGATACTACTACAGGGTGAAGGACACATCATGAGTGGCACAAATCAGAAACATTTGGGGAACTGATGGAGTTCTGATAAATTTTAAGGACTTAAAGCACAGAGAAGCGGTGACTGATTTTCTCATATGGAAAGAAGGCTACCAACAATTGAAACCAAGACAAAAAAGAAAAGAGAAACAAAAGAAAGAAAGCACCACTGTTTGAGCCCGGGAATCTAGCTGGCTAGCTCATGGGTCTTCTACTCTGAGTCAGTGAACTACTTCTTTTTGCATCTCTCTTTCTCTCTCTCTCTCTCTTTCATTTAAAATCTATCAGAATACTACAGCAGAAGATCTCCAATTGTCCCTGAACACTTCTCCTAAACACGTTGAATAAATTCGTAGGAACACACCCAACCTTTCTTCTTTGGCCATATTTCCTGTATTCCATCTGAAAAACCTAAGCTATAATCACAGGAATTACAAGGAATGTATTCATTTTAGATTCCTCTATTCACTTGTCTACCCTTCATTAGAGAGTCTGCAGCAATCTCAATCTGCTCATTTTGGCCAGCATTGGAATCATGAATATGGCTTCTTAAAAACAAAATTGCTGAACCTCACTCCAAACTTTCTGATCCATTTGTTCTGTGAGGCAGAACAGGAACTGCATTTCTAAAACAGTGCTCGTGCCATGGATCGGGTCACAGCAGCTTAGGAACCATCTTTCTAGACTCTTATTCTTGCTTTCTTCCATTTAGAAACTCCCTGAACTTTTGAAAGCCATACATCTCTGCCTCTTTATAAAGATTTTAAGGGATCTTAAGCATCCACTTTTGTTATTTATATTGCTAACCAAATTTGAAATTATGTTTTTGGTTACAACAGTGCATCAAAAAGCTTATCCATCATGATCAAGTAGGCTTCATTCTGGGGATGGGAGGCATCATGCTACCTGATTTCAAACTAGGCTACAAAGCTACAGTAATCAAAACAGCATGGTACTGGTACCAAAACAGAGATATAGAGCAATGGAACAGAGCAGAAGACTTGGAGGCAATGCCACACACCTACAACCATCTGATCTTTGACAAACCTGACAAAAACAAGCAATGGGGAAAGGATTCCCTGTTTAATAAAGGATGTTGGGGAAACTGGCTAGCCATGTGCAGAAAGCAGAAACTGGACCCCTTCCTGACACCTTACACTAAAATTAACTCCAGATGGATTAAAGACTTAAACATAAGACTTAACACCATAAAAAGCCTAAAAGAAAACTTAGGCAAAACCATTCGGGACTTAGGCATAGGCAAGGACTTCATAACTAAAACACTAAAAGTGTTGGCAACAAAAGCCAAAATAGACAAATGGGAACTAATTAAACTCCAGAGCTTCTGTGCAGGGAAAGAAACAGTCATTAGAGTAAACTGGCAACCAACAGAATGAGAAAAAATTTTGCAATCGGCCCATCTGACAAAGGGCTAATATCCAGAATCTACAAAGAACTAAAACAGATTTACAAGAAAAAAAAAAAAAAAATCATCCAAAAGTGAGAGAAGGATATGAATAGACACTTTTCAAAAGAAGACGTTTATGAGGCCAACAAAAATATGAAAAATGCTCATCATCACTGATTATTAGAGAAATGCAAATCAAAACCACTTTAAGATAACACCTCACGCCAGTTAGAATGGCGATCATTAAAAAATCTGGAGATAACAGATGCTGGAGAGGATGTGGAGAAATAGAAACACTTTTACACTGTTGGTGGGAGTGTAAATTAGTTCAACCATTGTGGAAGACAGTGTAGCAATTCCTCAAGGATCTAGAAATAGAAAATCCATTTGACCCAGCAATGCCATTACTGGATATATTCCCAAAGGATTATAAATCGTTCTATTATAAAGACTTATGCACATGTATGTTCATAGTGGCACTATTTACAATAGCAGAGACCTGGAACCAACCCAAATGTCCATCGATGATAGACGGGACAAGGAAAATGTGGCACATATACACATGGAATACTATGCAGCCATAAAAAACAATGAGTTTGTGTCCTTTGTAGAGACATGGATGAATCTGGAAACCATCATTCTCAGCAAACTGACACAAGAACAGAAAATCAAACACTGCATGTTCTCACTCATAGGAGGGTGTTGAACAATGAGAACACATGGATACAGGGAGTGGAGCATCACACACTGGGGTCTGTTGCAGGGGGCCAAAGGAGGGGACAGCAGGGGGTGGGGTGGAGAGGTAGGGGGGGATAACATGGGAGAAATGCCAGATCTAGACGATAGGGGGATGGAGGCAGCAAACCACATTGCCATGTGTGTACCTATGCAACAATCCTGCATGATCTGCACATATACCCCAGAACCTAAAGTACAATAAATAAATAATGTTTTTGCATATATGCTTTTTTACAATCTATCTGTTATATTTTGATGTACATGAAGTAGTTTCTATATATATTTTAATTTGCCTAGATCCCTCACATGCACAGTTCACAATAAAGTTCATGCTCCTAAAGGAATCTAAAGCCACCATTGATCAGACAGGAGGTGGAACTCAGGGATGATGCTGGCTCGCCCACTGCTCACCTTCTCTTGTGCGGCCAGGTTTCTAACAGGCCATGGACCAGAAGTAATCCATGGCCCACTATCCATGGCCCACAGCTGGGGACCCCTACTGTATGGTATTTTTTTTTCCATTACAGATTCTCAATAGATGATCATGAATACATGATGTCTTCATAATATTTTTCAGGATATGCGACTATTCTATATGTTCTCACAATTCACATTCACTTTTCTATTAAAACCACATTCCCACTTCATTTAATTATTGGCTACTTTTCTATCATATTTACTAGCACATAGGATGAGAAAATGAACTTTATCAACTTTGTCTCTGAAGTCCACTACTTTTATACATTTCAATTTCCCAATAATGATTGGTAAATCAGTGGTAGGTACCTCAAATTAAAACATCTTATATTTGATCTTAAACATTGCACAGCATTTTATGTTTTATAGAAATACCATAATTCATTCATGCAGGATAGCCTTGTTAGTTAATATTAGACTGTTTTCACTTCTCATGGTTTTAAAGTATTAAATAAACATAGTGTGCACATCTGTCTATGTATTACATTATTTTCATGAGATAAACTGCAAAGAGAGAAATAACTTGATCAAGTAACAAGAGCATCCTTAAAGCTATTGTATAATAGTGCAGTATGTTACACAAAAACATGGAAATTTATACTTTCACCAACAGTATTTGAAATCCCTTCTTTAATAATTGCTAGAATTGAACTTGCAAATTGTAAAAATGCTTTTATAGCTTAGTAGATGAAAGCATTTGTAAATATGTTTAAAATTTTTATTACCTTTATTTACTTGATCATTATTTATATTTTGAAAATCATTAGTCCTTTTCTTGACTTAAAGTTTTTTCTCAATACATGTATAATGATCTTATTTCTACCATTAGTAAGAACATTAATATTTACTCTGTAATCACAATAATTTAACCCCTTTCTCTATGTATATATACATACATTTTACACATATGTGTATGTATAAGATAGCTAGATAGTAAGATTGGAAAAAATTATACCTTTTTCCTGAAATTTCATATCTTCCTGTGGCGAGATCTTCAGGTGAGCCAAACCCCTTACCCTTTGTCCTACCTCTTCACTTACTTGTTAGGTAAGTAGAAAAACCTTACCAGATTGGTAAGTTTACCAGAAGGAAATGAGCATCTGTGGATTACTCTCCTGCATTCTTCTTTGAGACCTAGCTATATAAATAAAGATGTATCCTTGATTACAATATTTTGGCCATTATGCAGAGTCAAGGTGCTGCTTCCAACAGGTTTTTAAAAATTTTATCAGTCTTTGTGACAAGGTAAATCTGCTTAATTCGGTGAAGAATATTTATAGTTACAATTTGCCCATAAATTATCCACAGAGAATTTATTAGAAATTCAGATAATCAAGAGGGAAGAGGAAGTAATGTAACAATAAGAAAATACTTCAAACTCATCCTTTACTTGGGTCTCTGTTTTATCTACCCTGAACTTGTAAAGCACCAACAATATTAATTACCATGACAAAATTAATTATAATAGATATTATGTCATTACTGCATTATGGAAAATGCTTGAAACAGTTTATATAAAATAGTTAATACATTTAAAACAAGTTATTTTATCAACACCAAAGTAAGTCAACCATTTCGGTATGTGATTTTGAAATGTATATAAGGTAGTGGGACAATTTTCACCAAGTCCCTAAGTCCTTTATTAAAAATGAGTTCAAAACCATCCTGAGAATAATGACTCAGAACTTCTCATGACAAGTCCCTAAATTACATCTTCTCATAAGAAGACGAAGTGACCCTTAGTTTTGAAAACCATTTGATTCAATGTTAAGTTTAATTATATTTCTAAGATCCTATGGTATGGAGGAAATTATGTTGCTCATAGATAAGAGGAAAAAACATGACATTTTCTCTAACCCAAATTAACAATTATTAAATATAAAAACAAATTCAAACTGCATAAGCAATCTGCTCTTCTCCTGATGTACAATCACAAATCTTTGCAACCAAAAGCTAGTCCTTCACTCTCTCTGATTTATTAGGTCTTGTAATGGAAGAAAATTATTAAAACTTAGATTTACTTTCAGTTTTAGATATGTAGAATTTAGTGAGGTAAGGTGAAGAATAAAAACGTAATAAAAATTTTGGTTGATAATCACAATTCATATTAATCTAAATGGATTTATTATGAATGGATATATTGAAGCATTGTATATTTCCCAAAGAATAATATTTGACCTAAGAAAACACAAAATAAGTGTATTACCAAAAAATAAATGGCATTTAACCGAGGTAATAAAAAGGGAAGAGAAAATAATGTAATAGGGATAAAGCCAGTGAAAAAACAGGTTCCTGAAACATATATAATATAGCTCTGTTATTTTGACTACTGTTTGGCTGAATTCATTGTTTCTAATTCTTAGGCATAGAGATATATCAATAATAAAGGTTGAAAATATACAAAGTCATCTCATCAATGAGGGTTTGATATTTTTATTCAACTTAAATGACAGTACTTGAATACTGATAATTTGTTATTAAATTATAATTTACATTATGATTTTGGTCCAATTTATCTGGAAGGAGGATGATTAAGTTCAAGAATTCTCTGCTAAACTACAAGTACTCTTGTGCATAGAGATATATCTACTATATATAATAGATATATAGTATTATATATGTTATGTGGATACATAGTATCATATAATTATGATATCACATAATTATATAATGCTATGTAGATATATAGCATTATATATAATTATTTTACATATAATTATTATTTTATATAATTATGTATTATATATAATATATAATTAAATATATACTTTATATACAATTGTATTATATATTTTATATTAAATATATTCTATATTTATACAATTGCATTATACATAATTTTTATAAATTATTACAGTATTATATAATTATATATAATTATATATATCTATATGGTATTGTATTATATACACTACTCTATATATCATATACTATAGATATATACATATATATCTACATAGTATTGTATATAGTGTATATATGAAATACTATGTATAATATTAAAATATATTCATTTAATTAAGATTGATATATACAATATATATTTGTAATGAGAGATCTTAAGACTATCTGACAAGTGTAAATTAATATTGCTACTAACACCATAGTGTTAATTAACTAAATGAAGAAGTGTGAATTAACATGCATTTGTTTTTAGCAGAAGATCACATCTGATTTAGAAGATGCCAGAGACTGAAAAGTGAAGATAAAAGAATGAGGAAGATTATGAAGAGTAGTCGTGAAGGAATTAGGGAATAAAGATAATTCCTTTGTGGATAAACCACACCATAAAACACAAAATGTTATTATATAGTACAGAACTTAACTCACATCCAGGATGGTACAATCTTGTTAAAGTAAACTTTTAATTTTAAAAGACATTTTTCTTTATTCATGATTCTCTGTAGTGCCTATATCTTGATTCTTGTTCACGTAAGAAAATGTTGCTAAACAGCTATTCGTGAATTTGAAGTCATGGCTCTAGGGCTCAATATATTCATTGTAAGATCTTACTATTAAACACACTTGCACCTGCAAAAGCTAGAAAATTCCACTCAAACTTTTCTTGTTTACATGTGAAAAAGCCAGAATGTATATGAAGTCCAAAATATACCTGGAATATGCAGTATAGCTAATACATTGGGGCAAAATATTTAAAATAATCTCATCTCTTGAATGGGAGAAATACTTGTTAAAAAATTTCTTTAGGCATTTTTCTTAAAAACAAAATAAATTTTCATGAAGAACACATCTATGTATAAAATTTTAATATATTTAATATTTCTAAGAAAATAGGTGTTAAAATTAAGTTCTTTGATCAAATAAATAATATCTAAGTCTCTTAAATCTTAAGAGAGTAACATAGAGCTCTGGAAACTGACGATGAACTTTGTTTAAATCACATTTTATTCCCATTGTCCATTGTCTTAGTTACTATATTAAAAAAAAAACCTGAGACTAGGTAATTTATAAAGTACAGAATTTTATTTCTTATATTTATGAAGATGAGAAATCCAAGATTAGGATCTGGCTGGTGAAAGCCCAGTTTCTCTGCTTCCAAGATGGTGCCTTGTTTCTGGAAACTCCAGAGGGCAGGAATGCTGTGTCCTCCTGTGGAATAAGAAAAGAAGGAGTAAAAGGGGCAAACTTCCTCCATCAAATCCTCTTATAATCTAATCCTTATAATAAGAACATAAACGTTACATCTCAAGGACCTCCTAAATATCAAGCCTCTTGATACTGTTGCCTTGGTTATTAAGCTTCAAAGGGAATTTTACTGGAAACAGCATCATTCAAACCAAAACATTCTGCCCACCCTACCTCCTAAAAATGACATTTTAATTATATGTAAAACACATTCATTCCAGTCCAATAGCCCCCAGAAGTCTCAATTTATTCTTCGGTCAACTTAAAAGTCTAAGTCAATATTTTATTTGACTAAATAGTATTTTCAATATTATCTAAGTCAGGCCTGGGTGAAATTCAAGGCACAATTCATCCTCAGTGTAAGGCCGGTTGCCTCACTAGGGAGCCAGGCACGCCCACCCCTCCCCTTCCTGCACTCCACACCCACCTCTGCACTGGACCTCTGGCTCTGTGCCTGGCACATGTTCCCCTGGAGGGATCCCGCAGACTTAACCTCAGCCTTCACTGAAAAGCCCACCCGACCACCTACAAACCGCCCTGTACCCCTGCAAACCCGCCCAACCACCCACCTGCCAATTACAACCTGCCCCGTCCCATCCTTTGTCCTCCCAACCTATATAAACCCGCGCCTCAGGCAGTCAGCGCGACTTCTCTGGCCCCCCTCACTCTCTCCCGGGACCACAGAACCTTGCCTGGGAGCTAAATAAACTGGAATTTAATTCTTCTCATGCTGGCCTCAGTTTCCTCATTTTAAACTCGGCAATAACCTTACAAGAATAACCTTACACTGACGCAAATTTCCTTCCAGGTGTTAGCCTGTGAATTCCAAAACATTATGTGCTTCCAGAATACAATGGCAGGACAGGCATAGGTTAGAGATTTTTACTGTGAAAGAAATAGGCAAGAAGAAAGAAGTAACAGGTTTCAAGTTAAGTCCAGAATCAAACAGGGCAAACAATATTATATCTTAAACCTTGAGAAAAATCTTTAATTCTATGTCTCACCTTCCAGACACACTAGAATACGGGTTGAACACTCAAGGCTCCAGGGTACCATGCCCTTATGATTTTGCTTGGCACAGCCCAAGTTGCAGCTCTTGGAAGTTGGAGTCAGATGCCTGTGGCTCTCTACAGGTTTGGTTTTTTTGCAGGTGACTTTGCACCCCTAGCACTACTAAACATTGCCTGAGCAAGGGCCTGTGCCCCGATGATCTACAGGGAATCCTTTGAAATCTAAGTGGAGGTAGTTGTGCCTCCACAGCTCTCTTGCAATCTGCATGCGTACAGAGTTAACAACATGTGCATGAAAACAAAGCTCAATGCTTGCATACTCTGGAGCCATGGCCCCATCCACACTTCAACCCACTTTAGCTATAACTGGAGCAACCCAGGAGTATTGGACCAGAATGCGGGAAGCAGAGACTTGAGACGCCCTGGACAGCAAGCCCCAAGGTGCCATAGACACCCTGTGCCCTCCCTTGGTCGTATTCTGCCCTCAAGGCTCTAGCACTCTGGACCTGTGATGGACATGACAGCCTTGAAGATCTCCAAATTCCTCCAGGGTTGTGGTCCCATTGGATCAATGACTAGCCCCTGGCTTCCTTTATTATTTTTTGATATATAATAATTTATACATTCATGGTGTGTGTGTGAGTGTATGTGACATGAATAAAATATGTAATGAACAAGTCAGGGTAATTTGGGGTATTCATCACCTCGAATGTTTATCATATTTATGTGTCAGTATCACTTCAAAAAAATTTAGCTTTCCTCAGGTTAATCTAAATAATAGAAAGGAAGACTCTCTAAAAAATGACATTTTTTTAGTAATGAATATTGTAATGAGAATTTGCATACTGTAGTAAACTATGTGCCTATAATAGGATATACAGGAAGACAAACGTTTTTAAAGGAAAAACATGATAATCCTTTTTAGAGGATTGCCTAATAGGTTTTAGATCCTAATTCTTGACTAAAAGAATCAATAACAAGGGTGGCGCCAGTTCAAGACTGAACTGGCAGTTGTTTGGCAGATGTCCTCTTAGAAGGGTGTGTGTGTGTGTGTGTGTGTGTGTGTGTGTGTGTAAGGTTGCAATGACACTTGGGCAAATTGTTTCTTCAGTCTTTTGTGCTAGCTTCTGTTACCAGATCTCCTGCCTGAGCACCCTCCCTTCAGGACTTTTCTCAGCTACATTTTTCAGTGTTTCAACAAAAGCGAGTCCATTTTAATCCTGAAAATTTTCACGCTCACTAATATTTCTACACTAACTACTACTGCAATACACTTGAAGAACATGTGAAGATCAAGATTTAAACAGGTAGTATTTAAATATCGAAACAAGGCCCAGCGCAGTGGCTCAAGCCTATAATTCCAGTGATTTGGGAGGCTGAGGTGGGCAGATCACTTGAGGTCAGGAGTTCAAGACCAGCTTGGCTATCACGGTGAAACCCTGTCTCTACTGAAAATACAAAAGTTAGTTGAGTATGTTGGTGCATGCCTGTAATCCTTGCTATTCAGAAGGCTGAGGCAGGAGAATAGCTTGAACCCAGGAGGCAGAGGTGGCAGTGAGCCAAGATCACTCTACTGCACTCCTGCCTGGGCAACAGAGCAAGACTCCATCTCAAAAAAATAAATAAATAAATAAATAAATAAAAGTAAATCAATAAATAATTACTGAAACAAGAAGTTTTTAGCCTGTTTTATTCTTCTGAGCTTATTAAGACAGATGTACATAAGCATTTCAAGCAAAAGTTAAGGGTAATTAGTACTGCTAAAAAACAAAACTGTTATAGGAAGAGAGTGAACATTGTAAAGAAACACACATTTTCTTTCTAACCTTTAAAAACAGTGCTGCAGTAGAGACTGGTTTATCTTTTTATAAAAAAATATTGGTTGGCAAAAATACTTTTGAGAGGCAACGAGGTATATTCTACTTTATTTTAAGATAAGAGTCCTTGAGAATGCTTTATATACCTCTTTTTAGACAAAATTGCTTTATTCCTAGAGACTTTTGTTCCTTTTTATTATATCTGCAGTATTTTATTTCCATATAGGCTTTACACATTTCTTTCTTCAATATGTAATATTGACTATCTCCTTTCTTTAATATTTAATATAGAATTACCCGACTGCTGCCTGAGAATGCCAAATTCTCCTGACATTTATTCACCTTCTTCATTTTTTTCCACCCTCAAATTTTTGTCCCTTGAAGATCTACTTCATATTAGTATAATATTTTCACATTGTTAAAGTAATAACATTTTGGGGATGAATTGAATGTGTAGGAATAAGATAAACCAAAAAGAGAAGAAAGATGTAAAATTATATTAATGACATATTCAAATCCTGATGCAAAGACATAGGTATCTATGAGAGTGTATGGAAACACACATATAGATACACACACATAAATAAGTGCAATTAAAAAAGGGAAGGGAAGTTTTATTAATAGTGACATATTTCATAGGAAGATTAAGAAATCACAGAAGTTCTGGAAAAATAGAAAAATTCAATTAGGATTGTAAAACTGAGGATTTATAAAGCATAATTATAACTAAACATATTTAAAATTGATATTTGTTGCTTATTAAAGCAGATTAACATTTCTAGTAATAAGCATTTATCGAGAATGCAAAATATTAAAATTAATAATTATATGCATGTTTATAAAAAATCATTTTAGAATTGATATGGTAAATAAAGAGCAAAAGCTAAGGAAATGATATGTGTAATCTACCATGTTTATTTGACTTTGAAAACCCAGCTTCAAACACTACAAATTCTACTAAAACTTTTAATTTGTTTATACATACAATATTTGAAGTGGAAATTACAATTTTACTCACTAAATATATGAGTTTTATGATAAGAAAAGGCAACCATGGAATGAAATAATCAAAACACATATATGACCCTATACTTTATTAATTTTCTTAGTTTTTCCTTTATTGACTTGGTAGAATAAACAGTATGGTAAAATAGTTATTGTGCCGAATTGCATCCTTTAATCATGAATTACTTTGAATAAATATAGCTGTAACAGAAATATTTTTGCATAATATTATATAAAAATTAACAAAATATAAATAGAATAGAAACTGATAAAGGGTTTATAAGTCATTTGAGTATTTGTCTTGTCAGAGTCATTCAGATTAAAATAAATTCTTCTAAGGAAATCTTTTTTGTAGTGTACAACATGGAGTATACTACCATGCTGCATAGTGCAATGAACACTGAAATACTGCAGATTTAAATTCAAATTCTCTCGTTCACTTGTTACATGCACTTCTAGAGCAGTTTCTTTGTCTTAATTTTATCATTTTCAAAAAAGTGTTAAGAATGTATAACCTGCAGGACCATTGTACAAATATTAAGTAATAATATATTTACAACGTTTTGTGCTGAGTGTTACACTAAATATATGTTGTTTCTCCTAAATACATTCAATACATGTGCAAATAAAGGGGTAAGGTTTAGCATTACAAAATTCTTAAGCAATCATTTTTCCTAAGTCTAGCACATTTCTGTGCTGCTTATTGTTATTACTGATAAAGGTGTTTGTATTCAGTCAAATAGTAGTGATAATAGAGGGGTACTTGCAAAAGTTGAAGACTGTGTTAATATTGTGAATATTTAAAAACATTTACATCATATAATTGGTCAAAAAATAAGCTTAATCATATTTACTTTTTTCCTGGAATTGTCATCTATTTTTAGCTTGAGAGAAAAAAACTGAACAGAATCTTGTTGAAGCATGATTTTCTAGACTGAAATTTAAGCCTGAATAAGCCAATTCTCCAAGATTCCTTTGGCTGTACTTTTGGAAGTACGGTTCATTGTCATTTTATATTCATGAAGCAATCCAATTTAATACTGAAAAAGGAAATCTAAATTCTCAAAGGTATAGGAAACAGATTGTTGATGAAATTGTTTGTATATGAAACACAAAATTTTTTTTGAGTAAACAAAATGCACATTGTCATCCACTACATAATTAAAGCAACTTTTTATTCTTTGTATTCGTTGCACAAAACACACATTCGCACAAACTAAACAACTGTATTAGATGTTATTTTTTCAAATGATTAACTGAAGGATCCATTAATTTTCAACACTCCTGAATAACAATGCTTCACTGAGTGCTTACACACTTTTGGGTATTTAAGTGACCTATAATTTCACAAAACATCAGTATGAATTCCCAAATTAATCATTCATTCGTAGTCAGTGTCATAAAGGATTTATATTCCCCAAGCTCTATAACTTCTTAAATAGAAATATCTTGGGAAAAAGACAATTATCTTGACAAAATCTTTGTATACTTTGAATTTAGTAATTTGTTCTTGTCACATTCTTCAAAATGGTTAAAGGGATTATTAGTCATAAAATTAGCATCAGAAGGTGATGGAAAACTTTTTATGAGAAATGCAAATAATGTTTGGCTATAAAAAAGATTTTATAGTAAGAATGTATAATGTGAGTAAGAATTCATAAAAGGGAAAGTGAAATACAGTAAAATCTATACCATGGCTACATGCAAATATGGTATATATTATTCTATAAGAATTAAAGCGGTTGGGTGTGATGACTCACATCTGTAATCTCAGCACTTTGGGAGGCTTAGGCAGGCAAATTGGTTGAGCTCAGGAGTTCGAGACCAACCTGGCCATCATGGCTAAACCCTGTCTCTAGTAAAAATACAAAAATAGCCAGGGGTGGTCTCACCACTGATCTCACCTACTTCGGAGGCTGAGGCAAGAGAAACACTTGAACCTGGGAGGCAGAGTTTACAGGGAGCTGAGATCACGCCACTGCACTCCAGCCTGGGCAACAGAGTAGGACTCTGCCAAAAAAAAAAAAAAATTAAAAAGGATTAAACCATGTAGACAAAAGTATAAAAGTATATATAAAATATATATAATGTATGTCTCATATATATTTGTTAGCTATTTTTTTTACAATAGTATTTAGATTTTTTCTATCCATGTATTTCTGACATCTCAGTTTTCTTGCATATAGAGATGTTTAAATCTACCTTTAGTATGGCTAGAATAAGTTTTGTTGTATCTCCTGTGTATTTTATACTAAGAAAAAAGTTAAAAAAGTATTTAAACAATTGTTAAGTAACTCTATGGCAACAATTAGATATCCCAGAAGAAATTATAATTTCTAGTCAAAATATCAGTGTTGATAATTGAGAAATAAGAAAGTAAAGGCTATAATTTATGTTGAGTAAATTTTTTAAGCTTCAGAAACTCAAACATGTTATTTATTCTTTCTGATAGTGTTTTTGTCTAAAAAATAATAGTAATTATATCAACTTCATAGGATTTTTGCAATAATTAAGTTATTATATAAAACAGTTTGTAATATTTTAAGTGGTAATACATATATACTATTATAATTGTATAATAATGGTTAGCATAATATATGTGAATATTATCATTATTAATAGATTATTATTATTATATTGTTACATAATGATAAGCATAATATGCCAATGTTATCATTCTTATTGTATTTATTATCATCATAGAGTTTCCCAACAAATGATATCTCAATTTTAAAGTTTCAAATTATTTATTTGTTTATAATTGATACATTTTTGAGTTAAAATTGATGTAAATATGCCTTCTTAAAAAAGTTTTGTGAGGCCAGCGCAAAGACTGTTCAGATTGAATTCTAGATAATGGGACGTGAGTGGAAGAGTTGTAGAGCACTTTCATGCCATGAAAACATTCCACACTTTTTCCCCATTCCGCAGTGACTATGGAGGCTGCACACTACAAAATGAAAGAGGTCTCCATATTGATTGGTTTTGGAAAATATAGGAATTCTGTCTTTGAAGTCTCCAAAGGTGGTGTTCCAATTTAACCTGGAAAGGTATGTAAAAGAGAAATAAAATTTTATTGAGATAATGTTATGGAGAGTGTGTGGTATTTGCTATAAGAAAAAAAACATTATTGCAGCACTATTTACAATAACAAAGACTTGGAACCAACCCAAATGCCCATCAATGATAGACTGGTTAAAGAAAATGTGGCACATATACACCATGGAATACTATGCAGCCATAAAAAAGGATGAGTTCATATCCTTTTCAGGGACATGGATGAAGCTGGAAGCCCTCATCCTCAGCAACTAACACAGGAACAGAAAACCAAACATCATATGTTCTCACTCATGGGAGTTGAACAATGAGAACACATGGACACAGGAAGGGGAACATAACACATTGGGACCTGTTGAGGAATGGGAGGCAAGGGGAAGGAAAGCATTAGGACAAATACCTAATGCATGCAGTGCTTAAAACCTAGATGACAGGTTGGTAGGTGTTACATAGGTATACATTGCACATGTATACCTATGTAACAAATCTGCACGTTCTGCACATGTATCCCAGAACTGAAAGTAAAACAAAACAAAAGAAACTGCTAATTTTGTTAAACAATACAGAACCGTCCAAACCGATATGAGGACTAATACTGATCAGTATTTCCCAAAGTGTTTAAAAGAACTATATAAAAGTGTATAAAATAACTATATTTAAAGTATTTTACATTAACTAAAACATACACACATCTATTTATTTTAAATTGTAGGTACAAATTCTTTTCTTGGAAAATTAATCATTTAATTAGAATTTTTTTCTTTGTTGCATAAATAACATCTACGATGCAAAACCAAACCTTGAAATTTGATATCTTTAAATTGAAACAAGAAATCAAGGATATATATGAGACAATTAGAGTACACAGGCATATTTAGATGAGTTGTTTCCTTTTATTTTATATTCTCAGGCATCTAACCTAAATACATAGCATTTGCTTAACATCTTGTTTTCATGGAGACTTTCTATAAAAAATTTTTTTCACACACATTTTATTTGATTACTTAATGTTGAGAAATGAAGCACTTTCTGTATACAGTTATTTCTTCTGTTGTACTTTTTATTGAACGCAGGGATTTGCCTCAACCCAATTGATGTATTAGTTAACATTCAGAGCATGAGACAAATTTCACTTTTGCTTGTGTGTAATTTCATCTGTAAAAATCACTAGCTGAACAGACAGAATTGCACCCAGCAGAATTAAGCCTTCTAAAAATACACAAACATGTACACACACACACAGACACACATACACACCTACCAGTTATCTCAGTACTATGAGCCATGTTCTTTCATACCTGATGTTATGACTGAACATATCGTCTTATTTCACATAATGCTTACAACACTACTTCATAAAAGCTAACAAGCTGCATCTCTCCTGACATCCACTTACAAATTTCAGAACCTTTTCAAAGTGAAGTGCCGTATTTATTGTACTCTTTATGCATTTCTAAACCGTTTAATAAATGTCTTAGTCCTTTTTGTGCTGTTCTAACAGAATACCCAAGAACACATAATTTATAATGAACATACATGTTTTGGCTCACAGTTCTGAAGGCTAAGAAATCCAAGATCAAGGTGCTTGTATGCGGAAGGCGGTTTCTCTCTCCTTTATCACATGGTGGAGGCAGAAGTGCAAAAGTTCAAGGAAGCAAATTCACTCCAGTGAGCCCTTATGATAATGACATTAATCTACTCGTGACCTAAACACCTGCCCAACACTGTTGCACTGGAGATGAAGTTTGCAACACGTAAATTCTGGGGGAACACAATGAAACCGCACCATGCAAACTTTCAAAATTTATATCCTTCTCACAAAATGCACTAACTGTATCCTCCAAGCCTCATTATTGTCAGCTCATTCTGGGACCAATTTTAAAGTCTAAGTCCAAAATCTCATCAAAACCTGATATGAATGAGACTCAAGGTGCAATTCATTCTAAGGGAAAGTTCCCTCCAACTGTGAGCCTGAAATATCAAAACAAGTTATTTGCTTCCAAAATGCAGTTGTGGGGTAAGCAAAGGATAGACATTTCCATTTCAAAAATAAAATAGACAGAAAAGTAATAGTTACCGAGGAAGTCCAAAGCACGAGAGGGCAAACCACACAAAAGTCTGTTTTGAGAATGATCATCATTGACTCCATGACCTGCCTTCTAGACACACTGGGGTGAGAATAGGGCAACCCTGACCCTGTGACTTTGCTGAGCTCAGCGCATGCATCAGCTCTCAGATTGGAGTCTTGTGCTTGCGCCTTTCCTAGAGTGGTGTCCATGCTGGTGGTTCTAGAATTACGGTATATTTGGAGCAGCCCTGAAAACATGGCTCCACTACACATTGACCTATTAGGAACTTTCTGTGGTGACTCAGCCTCTGTGGTAGGTCTCTGCAGCATCCTTTGAAATCTAAGTGGATATAGCCATGCCTGCACAGCTCATATATTCTGCAGACCTGAAAATTAGCACCATATGGACACAACTGAGTTTTATTTATGTATAAGCTTATACCTTCTGTGTGCCATATGCACCTGGGCATGCTTGAATCACAGCCAGAAAGGACAAGCGGAGCAGCACCAGAATGCAGGAAGCAGAGACCAGAGGCAGTCCTGGACAGAAAGCCCCAAGGTTCTAGAGGTGCCCTGGGCTTCTTCCTCAAAACCTTTATGCCCCCAATGTTCTAGCATTCTGTGCCTGTGATGGGAGTGGAAACCTCAAATGGATTTCTGAAACATCATCCAGGTCATTCTCTCACTGTGTTGATGAATAGCACCTGGTTTCTACCTATCCACACTAACCTGTTTATCTAAGGGTAACTTGGACACATCTTTGGTGTTCTCTGCTAAGTATGTCTTTACATTTTTTTCTGGTTTTTGTATGACTAGTGTTATATTGAAGTTATGAGAGTAATCCCAGTGCTAAATGCAATACAAAACCAACTTCCAAGTAGTTTATAATCTAAATGATTACGCCAAAGAAACAGAATATGGATTACATGCTAGGTATAAAGGTAGAAGAATGATAATTTGACAGCACAGAAAAAGTTAACTATTCTTTTTTTCTCTCTCTTTCTTTCTTGTACTTTAAGTTCTGGGGTACGTGTGCAGAACATGCAGGTTTGTTACATAGCTATACACTTGCCATGGTGGTTGGCTGTATCCTTCACCCTGTCACCTACATTAGGTATTTCTCCTAATGCTATACCTCCTCTAGCTCCCCACCCCTGACAGTCCCTGGTGTGTGATGCTCCCCTCCCTCCCTGTGTCCATGTGTTCTCGTTGTTCAACTCCCACTTATGAGTGAGAACATGCGGTGTTTGTTTTTCTGTTCCTGTGTCAGTTTGCTGAGAATGATGGTACCCACCTTTATCCATGTCCCTGCAAAGGACATGAACTCATCCTTCTTTATGGCTGGATAGTATTCCACAGTGTATATGTGCCACATTTTCTTTATCCAGTCTATCATTAATGGGCATGTGGGTTGGTTCCAAGTCTCTGCTTTTGTGAACAGTGCTACAATAAACATACGTGTTCATGTGTCTTTATAAATAGAATGATTTCTAATTCTTTGGATATATACCCAGTAATTGGATTGCTGGGTCAAGTGGTATTTCTATTTCTAGATTCTTGAGGAATTGCCACACTGTCTTCCACAATGTTTGAATTAATTTACACTCCCACCAACAGTGTCAGAGCATTCCTATTTCTCCACATCCTCTCCAACATCTGTTGTCTCCTGACTTTTTAACGATTGCCATTCTAACAGGCATGAGATGGTATCTTAATATGGTTTTAATTTGAATTCCTCTAATGACCAGTGATGATGAGCTTTTTTTCATATGTTTGTTGGCTGTATAAATGTCTTCTTTTGAAAAGTATCTGTTTATATCCTTTGCCCACTTTTTGATGAGGTTGTTTGTGATTTTCTTAGCCCTTTGTCAGATGAGTAGACTGCAAAAATTTTCTCCCATTCTTTAGGTTGCCAGTTCACTCTGATGATAGTTTATTCTGCTGTGCAGAATTCTTTAGTTTAATTAGATCCCATTTGTCTAATTTGGCTTTTGTTGTCATTGCTTTTGGTGTTTTAGTCATGAAGGCTTTGCTCATGCCTATGTCCTGAATGGTAATACCTAGGTTTTTTTACATAGTCTGGGAATATTCCAAATAGCTACATCTACTTCCTTTCGATTATAAATTCTGTCTTTAAATCACTTCTCTCTTTTTGGGTTTTACTATATGCAGTTAAGAGAAGCCACACAGGTGGCTCATGCTTGTAATCCCAGAACTTTGGGAGGCCGAGGTGGGCAAATCATTTGAGGTCAGGAATTCCCGACCAGCCTGACCAACATGGAGAAACCCCATCTCTATTAAAAATACAAAAATTATCTGGGTGTGGTGGTGTATGCCTGTAATCCCAGCTACCCCAGAGTCTGAGGCAAGAGAATCTCTTGAATCCAGAAGATGGAGGTTGCAGTGAGCCGAGATCATGCCATTGCACTCCAGTCTGGGCAACGAGCACGAAACACCATCTAAGAGAGAGAGAGAGAGAGAGAGATGCCACCCAGCCTCTCGATGTTTTGCTGTTTACAAATTTCCTCTGCCACATATCCTAGTTCATCACTCTTAAAGCCATCCATAAAGCCCTAGGGCATGGGCACAATTCAGCCACGATCTTCCTTTCCATCTGAGCCCTCATCAAAATGCCCTTTAATTTTCATATTTCTACCAATGTTTTATTCATGACCAATTGAGCTATTTCTAAGACTTTACAGACTTTCTGTAAGGCTCTGCCCTTTGAGCCCTCAACAAAATCACTGGTAATCCTCCATTCTTGGCAATAAAGGCCTTTCCCTCTCTGCTCCTTTAAATTCTTCCAGTCTTATCTGGTTCCAAAGCCACTCACATTTTCAGATTTGATATGGCAATGCCCCACTTCTCTGGTATTCATTTCTGTCTTAATCCACTTTATGCTACTCTAACAGATTACCTGAGAC
This sequence comes from Cacajao melanocephalus, assembly GCA_963573385.1. Classification (NCBI taxonomy): domain Eukaryota; kingdom Metazoa; phylum Chordata; class Mammalia; order Primates; family Pitheciidae; genus Cacajao; species Cacajao melanocephalus. Next base: position 106,023 of record CAUYLG010030907.1, read on the forward strand.
TGAACAATATGTATTAAACAGAAATTTATTAACTTACAGTTCTGGTGCCTGGGAAGTTCATGATCAGGGTGCCAGCATCTTGCGAGGACCTTCTTCCTGTGTCATTCAATGGGGGAAGATGGAAGGGCAAGAGCCCAAGAGAGTAAATTTTCTACCCAAAACCCCTTTTTAATGGTATTAATTTAATTCTAAACACCTCACTTAGGCTCAAACTTCCAAAACTGTTGCATGAGGGATAAAGTTCCCAACACACAGATTCTGGGAAACACATCCAAATCATAGCAACATGTAAATATGTGCTATCATTATTATTAGATTACTGCCTATTTTGTGTGTGTGCCATTAAAAACACCAAAAATTTTTCCTTGCCTTATTTTCCTATGCACAATTTTGCAGAGTTTAACTGTGTTCCTTTAGGAACACATATATTATAATATAATACAACTGAATATATTAACTCTATATATCCAAAGGTCATAGAGAGAATAGAAAGATGTCCACTAAGATAGATAATTGTGATTTGGTTAAAAGAATTCAAATATAAAACAAAACACACTTTTGATAGTAAGATACTACTCCCTACTCTAAAATATTTATCAACGATATCTATGGATCTAGAGCCAATTTTGTCATTCTCACAACTTGAAATTTGTCATCATTTCCAAAAGTCACAGAAAACCTTTTGCAGATGTGTCTATTCAAGAAGTTTGACTGCTGGTAATATACTTCCCTGTACCCTCAAAATTCAATTCACAGTATGTATATGTGTTAATAAATATATAATATACTTAATTCAGAAAGCTGTGATGTCAGTAAAGCAGATATTTTAAGAAGTTCATGAGAAAAATCAAATACAGTATTATTTACAAATAATATGGCAGAAATTTGGAAAATATGCAAAAGAGAATGACATAGCATAAGTGGATACATTTATTTTACAAGAAATGATTTGATTCAGGGGCTAAAAGCATACTGTCAACAACTCCTAAGAGTTGGACAGGATTCTAGACAACAGACAATTATTTAAATTACTGTGCGGGGTTATGCTTTCCTTTATGGCCAAATATTTAGTGAATATTGTCCACAGTAAAATATGCTTAGAGGCACTACACAATCCAAAGTAAAGTGACTTATTTTCTATTCTTCACATAAATTTAATTCTTTCAAGTTGACTTAGAAGTCAAATTCTTCTGGAATATGAGGTAAAAATTAGTGAAAAATTTCCATAAAAATATATCTGTGCTCTTAAAAATATTTCATGACATATTTATATTTACTAAATAATTACATAGAACTAAATTATTCTCCTATGTCTGGATAAAGTAATTGTCAGAGAGACATTTAATTATGATATGTCAATGTATTATTTGTTGTTTATCTTATTTTACATTATGGAATAGTTTGATCATAAGTTTTAGAATTGAAAAAGCATATTTTAAATCTAAGAATGTTTCTGTATTGCTTACGTGTTTTTTGGGTACAAAAACTGAATATCTTACTTACAAAAACTGAATATCAATGGTTTATGCAATAAAGATACTTTATGATTGAGGTAATGGGAAGTTTGAAGTACACTGTTGCAGGCTCCAATATGTACCATCTGGGACCACTTTCCATCTTTACACTTGGCCCTCTTGAGATCATTTGTTTTCTTCCTCATGTTGGTTTCAACCTTGTCACATGGTACCTGTATATTCCCCATACATTACATTTTTGGCCAACTGAGGGACTTCTTGGGCTCTGCATGAATTCACCTCACATCTCTCTCTATTTATCAAAGAGAAAAATATTCTCCAGAAGTTAACGTCAAGAGTTCTGTTTTATGTCTCATTGACTAGAATTGTTCAAGCAAAGCTGGAAAGTAGGTAACTGGTTTTTTCAGACTTTTTCATGAGAGAGAAATTTTATTCATAGATAAAAGTGTTGAGGCATGAATGTTTCTAGGTAACAAACATGGCATGCTACATTCATGTCTATTATGAAGCATGTAACCTAGAATTAATAGCCAGGTGGTGGTTTTTCTGTTTAACATTTGTCAATATTTGCACAATCATTATAACATGTTTAATCTCATTAATACATGATTTTTAAATTTTTACTATATATTTTCATTTTATTTTATTTTTTTGAGACAAGTTCTCACTCTGTTGTCCTGGCTGGAGTGAGATCACATCTCACTTTATCCTCAACCTCCTGGGAGTAAGTGATCTTCCTGCCTCAGCCTGCTGAGTAGTGGAGACTACAAGTGTATGCCACCATACTTGCCTAATTTGGGTAACTGTGGGGTTATTTTTTTGGCAGAGTCATGGTTTTGCCATGTTGCAACCAACATGGTCTTGAACTCCTGGGCTCAAAGAGTCCTCCTGCCTTGGCCTCCCAAAGTGTTAGAATTGTAGGTGTGAGCCACTGAGCCAGCCAAACTTTTTAATTTTTATAAAGAATATTTACCACTTATATGAGTAGATCCAGTAATTGTTTGACTTAAACCATATTTTTATTATTAAAAATCAGCAATGTTTCAACATAAAGTGCAGCAAAATTTTATTGAATATTTGTAACTTATTGGTGAATAACAACATAGAATTAAAAAGAAAAATTACTTACCATTCACAAAGAAAACCTGCAGTTTTCTGATTGTGTCTGATTGTGTCTCATAATGATTTTTCAAGCAGCATATTTTGGTCATTTAGCATGTACTTTTCATAAATTATGTTCTAAAATTTAAAACATTATTTTGCATGTAATTCAAAGCCTCCACAAAAGACTCTATTACAAAAATAATATATTTATAGTTTTCTACAGAAGGCAAAAGAAGAATCAAGTCTTAATATTTAAGTCAGTGTTATAAGATTAATCTTTATGCAATCTAATTATCTGTACTAATAAATAAAAATAACATAATAAAACTCATAAAATTAATAACTCCATTGGTATATATACACAAATCCATGGAGAAAACAAACACATGGGTAAGCAAATTGCTATCCTTCAATACCTTCAAGTGAATTCTGCACATTACTTACTATATAAATATATAGAGATGATGGTTTTTCCATATTGAGATAGAATCAACTATATCCTGACTATGTCTATTAAAATTTCAAGCCAGCTCTCAATGCTCACTCATGATCTTTTATCCCATCCTCTTTTTCTCTTTTTTTGTACTTATTCACCTCTAACAAACAATATTTATTGTATTTTGTTTGTTTACTTTTTCTCTCTTCTCTTAAATATAAGTTGCAAAAGACCACAAAATATTTGATTGTTTTTTCTATGACCTATTCTTAGTACATGGCAACTAATGGCCACTCAAAAAATGTTGAGTGCATAAATAATTTAATGCATTCTGAGAAAATGGCAGCTTTGGCGTAGTTTTGGATGATATAAAATTACCGATAAAACTACAACAAAGAACTAGGGTAAAACTAACAATTCTGTGGAAAATATCTACAGTCTTCTGGGATAAGTTGTCCTCATGAACCTAAAAATATGGCTAGATGGAAATGAGTCATGGGCAGCCTCAAGAATGTGTGTCAGAGGTTATATAGAAGGAACAATAGATGGACTAGGAAACTTTCTCACCTTAAGGAGAACTGTAATAGAACAAAACAAGCAGGAAAGGTCAGAAGGAGAAAAGAAAGAGAAGATCTATCATAGGTAGTGGTAAAGAGTCAAGAAATCTCAAATTGTTTAAGACCATGTCTTTAAGTGATTCGTGAAAACTGCATAGCAGTGAACATCATAGCCATGAGCCAACAAAATCTATCCCAGTGTATTCCTCCCTTAAAAATTTCAGCACAATCAAATTTGATATAACTGACCAAGTGAAGGAAACATTAAAAGCCCATGCTTGCTTTTTACAATAAATCAAATCCTTGCTGGAATTAGGAACTGATGCTACCCTTAGAGAGTACAAAGTGCACATAAAATATTTATACACAGTAAGAATATCCATTTCACTTTAATATTTCAAAACGTACTGACAGGAATTAGAAAAATTGTATGATGTATGTGAGAGAAACATAAATCAGAATTAGTAATACTCACAAATTTAGTTAAAGAATTAGAGGAATAAAAAGCACAACTTTAAAAAATAAGACTAAATCAAAAGGAAAACAACACTGAATAATGTCACAGAAATATCTTAAAAATGAAAGCAAAGAAAACATACTAAAAATAAATTTTAAAAACACAATATATTTCCAAGAAGATACATACAGCATATAACAATAATCCAACTAAATGCTCAGAAACGGCTCCAAATGGCTAATGAGAGGCATCCAGCACTTGCGTTTTTCACAAAGAAGAGGAAAATAGCAAGTAGATGATTGTACTTTAAATAGAGCATCTGAGAGACAACATTGGAATTCAGCAGAGAAGTGATAGAAAACACCTGAGACACAGGAGAAGGAAGTGAAGTAGCCTGCTTTATTATTCTATTCTCATGCTGCTGATAAAGACATACTTGTGACTGGGTAATCTATAAAGAAAAAGAGGTTTAATGGACTCACAATTCCACGTGGCTTGGGAGGCCTCATAATCAAGGCAGAAGCCAAAAGGCACATCTAACATGGTGGCTGCCAGAGAGAATTTGTGCAGGGAAACTTCCCTTTACAAAACCATCACATCTTGTGAGACATAGTCACTATTATGAGAACAGCACAGGAAATACCCAACCCCATGATTATCTCCCACTGTATCACTCCCACAGCATGTGGGGAAAATTCAAGATGAGATTTGGGTGAGGATACAGCCAAACTATATCACCTGCTCTGCTGAGAGCAACTGCAAACCTGGAGAAGTTTTCCAGTGTGAGTGAAGGGTAAGTGATACACCTCCAGAGGTCCACATTCCCAGTGCTGATTCATGCACTCTTACCCACGAGAGAACTCTTTGGCCCTCACAGGACCTGATACTAGCATAGGTGGCTGCCTAGAGACTGTCTGCTAGTCCTGCTCCAGAGAGGGAACTCATGCTAGGTCCCATATGCAACCTGAAGTCCTAAAAGTTACAGGACAGCAGTAGTTTTACAGTCCATGCTCCACCACACTGCAACCTGGCCTAGGGTCCAAAAGGCCCCCGCATATCATCATCTTTAGAGCTCCACTGACATTTCCCACTATGCACTATGGCCCTGCTGCTAGGAATATGGGGTTGCTGTCAGTGGCAGCAGCTGCAGATAGGTACTTCAGCTTCAAAGTGTGTGCCTTTTGGCCCTTGGCCATAGTGGCAGAAGGACAACAGTGACCATAACTGGTAAAGCCACTTCCCAGGGTGTGTACAAAGGTATGGCCACCCTGTCACTGAAGGGGGTGGGGAAGCAACAGTAGCAGCTGGGGTGGGCTGCAGCAGTGTGACACTGGTTGGATCCAGTGAAGTGGCAAGGTCTCCAGGACTCTAGCACACCACAGTGTCTAACACTCTGGGGAATAGATAGTACAGTGAACAAGGGAGGCTTTCCCCAAAATAAAAAGAGAAAAAGTTGCATGTATGCTCTCCTTAGAACCTGAGAACTGCCTACCTCGGATGCCAACTACTGGCATCAACCTGCTCTCTCAGCAGCAGTGCTGTGTCACAGACCTTAAGGATAGACATTGATGCTGCCTACTAGAGCTACTACTGTTGTCATCAGAAGCCAAAGCATGACCCACTGGAAGTGACCCTACCTCCTTCTGAGGCAGGGTAGCCATGTACATTCATATGCCCTAAAGATTGGTTTACAGGGTGCAGACACTGCTGCTGCCTTTGTGACCACTGCTGGGGGCCAAATTGCATATTCTGTGGAGCCCGAGAACAACCTCTCTGCAGCTGCTGCCACTAACAGTAACCTTATTCCTCTAGCAGCAGGCAGTGCACTTGCACATACCCTGAGGACAGACTATCCCCATTCATCACCACCACTGACACCCTACCTTGATCATTTCACTGGAGAGCCTAGAGATCATGCCTCCATTTCCAACCATAATTTTTGCCTACATATAACACCAGGTACCCTGAGGAAAATTATTGCAGTCCAACTCTGCTCTCCTGCATTCCCTGAGCACACTGTCCAAGGGCCTGGGAATTGCCCAGCCCAGTTCACAACTACTGCTCAATGGTCCATACTTATTTCACTGCTGCCAACATGAGGGCCCAAGGACTGTCTCATCTGGTGTCATAGTTCTCAGCATAACTTGACCACAGCCTCCACTAATCACACCCTAAACCACTGAGGAAATCACAGACACCGTGGACTGCGTTTACAGTCAAAGAAATAATGTGGTCAAGCTTTTGTATGCAGGCAGCATCACGGCCAAAGTGACCTATCCAATCAACACTGTAGATATAACTTTGGGGAAAATCCCTGCCCACTGAAGGCAAATCCAACGAACTGAAAGAAGTAACTGTTACACCAGATGGTTAGATATCAATGCAGAGATGCAGAAACATGCAAAAGCTAGGGAAACATAATAAATCTAAAGAAATATATTCCAGTCAAAAGAAATTTATAAAATCCTAGGAAAAGTATTTTTAGAATTCTTAAAATAGACATTAAAGAAGCTCATTGAGATATACAATACACCAAAAAGAGACAAATAAACTAAAAAAACAAGATATGAATAAAATATTAAAGAGATAGATATGAAATGAACAGATCTTAAGTTCTGGAACTGATGAATTCACTGAATTAAATACAAAATCCATGCAAGACCTTCACCAGTAGACTAAACAGAAGAAAACATTTGAGAACTTAAAGACAGGTATTTAAAAATAAGCAAGTAACACATGAATTAAAATAAGAAATAAGAAAGAATAAAGTATATTTGACATACAGGACACCAGAAAGTGGCCAACTCTTTGAATGTTTGATGTCCCAAAAGTTGAAAATAATACAAAAGGAATTTTTAAAGCAATTTAATGAAATAATAGGAAAAATTTACAAGTCTACCATGAGACTTAGATATCCAGATATAGAAAGCTCAGATATACTCAAATAGATGAAATTCAAAAAAGGGCTTCTCCATAGCACATTATAGTCAAACTGTCAAAAAGTCAAAAACAAAGATAGAGTTTTAAGAACAGCAAGAGAAAATTGTCTAGTTATATATAAGGATACCCTAATCAGACTAACAGCAGATTTCTCAGCAGAAACCTTACAGGCCAGGAGAGAAAGGAATGATACATGAAAGTGTTGAAGAAAAAAAAAAAAAAAAAACTGTCAACCAAGATTACTATACATAGTTGTTACCTGTTACAAATAAAGAAAAAAATAAAATCTTTCCCAATAAGCAAAATATGACGGAATTAATCACCATTAGATCAGGCCTAAAAAAAAGGTATTTAAAGGAGTCCTACCTCTGGTAGTAAAAGGTTGATATGTACCATCATAAAAACACATGAAATTATAAAACCCACTGGCAGAGCAAACAAGGAAAATAAAGAACTCAAATGTTACCATTACAGAAAACTACCAAATCACAATTATAAATAATTGAAAAGAAAGAAAAGAACAAAGACATACAAAATAACCAAAAAATTAATTAATAAAATTATTGGAAAAACTCTCACATATGGTATTAGTTCATTTTCAAACTGCTATAAATATACTACCTGGGACTGGGTAATATATAAATAAAAGAGATTTAATTGACTCAGTTCTGCATAATTGGGAAGCCTCAGGAAACTTACAATCGTAGCTGAAGGTGAAGAGGAAGCAAGATTTTCTTCAAAAGATGGGAGGAAATAAAATGTGTGTAGGGAACACTGCTCATTTTAAAACTATTAAGTTTTATGGGAACTCCCTCACTATCATATTGGGGAACAGCCACAATGATCCAATTACCTCCCACAAGCAGGATCCCTCAACACATGGGGATTACAATTGTCGATGAGATTTGGGTGGGGACATAGGATCAAACCATATTATTTCACCCCAGTCCTCTCTCAAATCTCATTTCACTGTCACATTTCAAAGCACTATTATGCTTCCCCAAGAGTCCACCAATGTCTTAACTCATTCAAGCATTAACATAAAAGTCCAAGTCCACAGTCTCATCTGAGACCAGGTAAGTCCCTTCTACCTACAAGCCTATAAAATCAACAAGTTAGCTACTTCGGCCAAGAAATTGAAATATTTCTTCCACTGAAATTGAAATATTTGAAATCAGCCAAAACAAAGGGACTACAGGCCCAATGCAAGTAAAAATCCAGTGGTGTAGCCATTAAATCTTAAAGCTCAAAAATGATCTCCTTTGACACCATGTTTCACATCCAGGTCACACTGATGCAAAGAGTGGCCATGTTTTCCCCTCTGCATTGCCCTAGTAAAGTTTCTTTATGAGAGCTCTGCCCCTGCAGCAGACTTCTCCTGAAAATTCAGGCATTTCTATACATTCTTTGAAATCTAGGCGGAGGTTCCCAAACCTCAACTCCTGTCTTTTGTGCACCAGCAGGCCTAACACCATGTGGAAGACACCCAGGCTTGAGGCTTGCATGCTCTGAAGCAACAATCCAATCTGTACCTTGGCCGTTTTTAACCATGGCTGCACCTAGAGCAGTTGGGACACATGGTGACTTTTCCCAAGGCTGCACAGAATAGTGGATTCCTGGGCTCAACCCATGAAAGCATTTTTCTCTTCTAGGCATGGATGCCTGTGATGGCAGGGTCTGCCATAAAGATCTTTGACATGCCGTGGAGACAATTTCCCCATTGTCTGGGCTACTAACATTTGCCTACTTGTTACTTTTGCAAATTTCTGCAGCCAGCTTGAATTTCTTCCTAGAAAATGAGTTTTTCTTTTCTACCATATGGTCAGCTGCAAATTTTCCAAACATTTATGCTCCGCTCCCCTTTTAAATATAAGTTCCAGTTTAAGACCAACTTTTGTGAACATATGTAACTGTACTCTTTCAGATAAAACCAGGTCATTTCTTGAATACTTTGCTGCTTCTCTTTCTGCCAGATACCCCAAATCATCTATCTGAAGTTCAAAGTTTCACAGATCTCTAGAGCAGAGGCAAAATGCTGCCATTCTCTTTGTTAAAGCACAGAGTGACTTTTGCTCCATTTCCCAATGAGTTCCTCATCTCTATCTAAGACCACCTCAGCCTGAACTTCACTGCCCTTATCACCATCAGCATGTTGGTCACAACTATTCACCAGGTTTCTAGGAAGTTCCAAACTATTCCACATCTTTCTGTCTTCTTCTGAGCACTCCAAACTGTTCCAACCTGTGCCTGTTACCTTGTTACCCAGTTCCAAAGTTGCTTCCCCAAGTTATCACTATAGCAGTGCCCCACTCCCTGTGGTACCAATTTTCTGTATTAGTCTGTTATCACAATGCTATCAATGCTATCAATACTACCTAAGACTTGTTAATTTATGAAGAAAAGAGGTTAAATAGACTCACAGTTCCACATGGCTGGGCAGGCAACATCCCTTCATGTTAAAAACGCTCAATAAACTAGTTACTGGTGAAACATATCTCCATAATTGGAAGTAAATTGCTCTTCAGCAATTGCATAGCATTTCACAGATTTAAATGAAACATTGGTTGGCTGTTTGTTATTTTCTTCCCTTATTCCTTCCAATCTCCATTGTTAAGCACAATTATTGGCATAAAAGAGGTCTTTAATACCTATTTTTAGATTGCATTCCAGCCTGGGCAATAGAGCAAGACTCCTGTTCTCTCTCCCCCTTTCTCTTTCTCTTTCTTTCTTTCATAAAAAAAAAAGAAACATATCTCAAAATAATAAAAGCCATTCATGACAAACCCACAGCCAATATCATAGTTAATGGGAAAAAGCTGGGAATATTCTACTTGAAAACTGGCACAAGACAATTCTATTTAACATAATATTGGAAGTTCTGTCCAGGGCAATCAGGCAAGAGAAGGAAATAAAGCATATTTAAATAGAGAGGAATTCAAACTGTCTCTGTTTGCAGACAATATGATACTATATCCAGAAACCCCATTGTATCATCCCACAAGTCCCTAAAGCTGATAAGCTCCTTTAGCTAAGTATTAGTATAGAAAATCTATATGCAAACACCCCATACATTCCTATACACCAACAATAGACAAGTATAGAGCCAAATTATGAATAAACTCATTCACAATTGCTACAAAGAGAATAAAGTACCTAGGAAAACAGCTAACAAGTGATGTACAGGACCTCTTCAAGGAGAACTACAAATTCACTGCTCAAGGAAATAAGAGGGGACACAGACAGATTTTAAAAATGAAGGATTATAAATCGTTCTATTATAAAGACATATGCACACGTATGTTCATTGTGGCACTGTTTACAATACCAAAGACCTGGAATCAACGCACACGCCCATCAACGATAAACTGGACAAGGAAAATGTGGCACATATACACCATGGGATAGCATGTAGCCATAAAAATAATGAGTTTGTATCCTTTGTAGGGACATGGATGAATCTGGAAACCATTATTCTCAGCAAACTGACAGAAGAACAGAAAATCAAACACTGCATGTTCTCACTCACAGGCGGGTGTTGAACAATGAGAACACATGAACACGGAGAGGGGAGCATCACACACTGAGGTCTGTTGGGGGGGCTAGGGGAGGGACGGGCAGGGTGGGGAGGTTGAGGAGGGATAACAGGGGGAGAAATGCCAGATGTAGGTGATGAGGGAATGGAGGCAGCAAACTACATTGCCATGTATGTACCTATGCAACGATCCTGCATGATCTGCACATGTACCCCAGAACGTAAAGTACAATTAAACAAACAAACAAACAAAAAGCATTCCATGCTTGTCAATAGAGAGAATTAATACTGCGAAAATGGCCATACTGCCCAAAGTAATTTATAGACTCAGTGCTATTTCCTTTCAACTACAATTGGCATTCTTCACAGAATTAGAAAAAAAACTAATTTAAAACTCATATGGAACCAAAGAAGAGCCAGCATAGCCAAGACAATCCTAAGCAAAAAGAGTAAAGCTAGAGGCATCACACTACCTGACTTCAAACAAAGTATATTACAAGGCTACAGTAATCAAAACAGCATGGTACTGGTACAAAAATAGACACATAGATGAACAGAACAGAATAGAGATCTCAAAAATAAGACTGAACATCTACAACCATCTGATCTTCAACAATCCTGACAAAGACAAGTAATAAGGAAAGTATTCCCTATTTTATAAATGGTGCTGAGAAAACTGGCTAGTCATATACAGAAAAGTGAAACTGGACCCATATACCTTAAACAAAAATTAACTCAAGATAGATTAAAGACTTAAATGTAAAAATAAAAACTCTAGAAGAAAATTTAGGCAACACCATTCAGGACATAGGCACAGAAAAAGATTTCATGACAAAAACATCAAAAGCAATTGCAACAAAAGCAAAAATTGATAAATAGGACCTCATTAAACTAAAGAGCTTCTGCACAGCAAAAGAAACTATCATCAGAGCAAACAGCCTATGGAATGGAAGAAAATTTTTGCAATCTAGCCATCTGATAAAGGTCTAATATCCAGAATCTACAAAGAACTTAAATTTACAAGAAAAAAGCAAAAAATCTCAGCAAAAAGTGGGCAAAAGATATGAACGGGTACTTCTCAAAAGAAGACATTTATGCAGCCAAGAAACATGAAAAAAATCTTGACATTATTGATCATTGGAGAAATGTAAACCAAAATCAAAAAGTCAAGAAACAACATATGCTGGCAGGGCTGTGGAGAAATAGGAATGCTTTTACATTGTTGGTGGAAATGTAAATTAGTTCAACCACTGCATAGGACAGTATGGTGATTCCTCAAGGATCTAGAACCAGAAATATAATTTGACCCAACAGTCCCATTACTGAGCATATATCCCCCAAAATGTAAATCATTCCATTATATAGATACAGTCTGGGCATGGTGGCTCATACTTATAATCTCAACTCTTTGGGATGCCAAGGCAAGTGAAACAACTGAGGTCAGTAGTTTGAGACCAGCCTGGCCTATGTTAGGAAACAACCCCATCTGTGCTAAAAATACAAAAATGAGCCAGGTATGACAGCTGGTTCTTGTAATTTCAGCTACTCAGGAAATTTAGACTGGAGAATCACTTGAACCTGGGAGGCAGAGATTGGGGTGAGCCAAGACCATGCCACTGAACTCCAGCCTGGGTGACAGAGCAAGACTCCAACTCAAATAGAAGAAAAAAAAAAAAAGACACATGCAGATGTATGTTTATTGCAGCACTATTTAAAATAGCAAAGACATGAAATCAACCCAAATGCCCATCAATGATAGACTGAATAAAGAAAATGTGGTACATATACACCATGGAATACTATGCAGCCATAAAAAGAAACAAGATCATGTGCTTTGCAGAGACATGGATGGTGGAAGAAGGCATTATCCTCAGCAAACTAACACAGGAACAGAAAACCAAACACTACATGTTCTCACTTATAAGTGGGAACTGAACAATGAAAACACATGGACATAGGGAGGGGGAAAAACACATTCGGGCCTATTGGTGGGTGGGGGAGAGAGAGGCTCAAAATAAATAGCTAATACATGTGGAACTTACTAACTGGATGATGGGTTGATGGGTGCAGCAGAGCAACATGGCACACCTTTACCTTTGTAACAAGCTTGCACATCCTGCCCGTGTCCTAAAACTTAAAATAAAATAAAATTGAATTAAATAAAAAGAAAGAGGCAGAGATGAAAGAAGAAATTTTAACTTAGTCCTTTTGTTCCATGCATCAAAAGAAAGACAAGGTAAACTTAAATTTTCTTAAGAAAAAAAATATTGTATAGTCATTTACATTCTTGATAATTTTCAGATGTTTGTAGTTGATACTTTAAATATTAAATAATTGTTTGCTTATTTACCTATATGAATATGCACTGAAGATATTGAGTGGGAAAAGTTGTTGAATTCCAAATATATTTCCTTAAAGAAAATATTTCAATGACTAGAATAAATGTAAGTAAATATATTTCTGCAAAATCATTTATATTATTTCAGAGAACATGGAAATTAAGCTTACTGCATTTTTATTAGTGTGACATAGAGTATTTAAAATTTCCCTATTCAGCAATAAATAAATAAATAAAGCCAACTATATGCTGCCTACAAGAAACTTATCTCACCTGTAAAGACACATATAGACTTCAAGTAAAGGAAGGGACAAAGATATTCCATGCTAAAAGAAACCAGGATTAGCTGTAATCATATTAAATAAAACAGACCATAATAAAAAATAGTGAAAAGAGATAAAAACATCATGACATCATGATAATGGGATCAAATACTCAAAAAGAAACAATTATCTAACCATATGTGCATCCAATACCAGAGTACCCAGGCATATGAAGTAAAGATTACTAGATTTAAAGAGAGAGAGTCATTCTAATACAATCATAGGGACTTCAGAACTCCATTGTCAGCATTAGATAGGTCATCTAGACAGAACATTTTAAAAAATGTTGAATAAAAACTGCACTTTTGACCAAATGGGTCTAACATACTTTTAGAGAATATTTCATTTAACAGCTCCAGAATAAACATTCTTCTCATCAGCACATGGAAACTTCTCCAGGATAGATAATATTTGGGGACATAGAACAAATTTTAAAAAATTGAAATCATATCAAGTGTCTTCTCAGACCACACTAGAATAAAACTGGAAATCAATAACAAGTAGAGCTTTGAAAAGTATAAAAATATATAGAGATTAAACAAGATACTCTTGAATAAACATGGGGTCAAGAAAGTAATTAAGAAGGATTTTTTTTAATTCTTGAAAAAAAAAATCCTTAACAAAACAAAACCTTGGTAATACAGCAAAAGCAGTGCCAAGAGGGTAATTCATAGTAATAAATGCCCATATCAAAAAAGTAGAAGTATTTCAAATAAGCAACCTAGCAATAGACATAAGGACCAGACCAAACCAAAAATTAGTAGAAGAAAAGAAAAAAGATCAGAACTAAATGAACTAAAGACTAAATAAATAAATAAGATAAAGTGAATCAATGGAATAAACAGGTTTTTTAAAAACATAAACAAAATTAACACCAATTATGCTAACAAAAAAGACCTAAATAAACAAAATTAGAAAAGAAAAAGGATAGATTATAAATGATAGTAATAAAAATGACCATCAGAAACTATTATCAGCAATTATACACTAACAAACCGTAAAACTAAGAGGAAATAGATACGTTTCTGAACCCATATAGCTTATCAAGATTGAATCAAGAAAAACAATCTGAGCAAACCAACAATGAGTAATAAGATTTAATCAGTTATAAAATGTCTCCCCTTTCCAGAGAGAATCCAGGACAAGATGGTGTCACTACCATATTCTACCTAAGTTTCAAAGAATAACTAAAATGAACTTTTCTTAATCTATTTCAAAAAATTGAACAAAAGGAAGTTTTCTCTAACTCACTATATGAGACCAGCATTACCCTGATACCAAAAGCAAAGGCACAACAAAAAATATACTACATACAAATATACACTAATGAATACAGATATGAATATCCTCAACAAAATACTAGTAAACCAAATCCAATAGTACATCAAAAAGATATTATGCTATGAACAAATAGGATTTATCCCAGGGAGACAAAGAAGGTTTAACATACACAAATCAATAAATTTGATACACCATATTAACAAAATGAAGGCCAAAATATATATGATCATCTCAATAGACGCAGAAAAAAAAAACCTGATAAAGTTCAACATCATTGCATGATAAAAACTCTCAACAAACTATGCATAGAAGAAATACTACTCAACAAAATAAAGGTCATATATGACAAACCCAAAGCTAACATTATGCTGAATGGGAAAAAGCTGAAAATGTTTTAAGAACTAAAACATGACAACAATGCCTACTTTCACAATTCAACATAGTAGTGAAAGTCCTAATCAGAGCAATCAGGCAAATGAAAATCATTAAAGATATCCATATTAGAAAAAAAGAATTTGTCCCTCTTTCCTGACAATCTAACATAATATCTACAAAAACCATAATCCTAAATAATATTCTACCAAAAACCTTTTAGATCTGATAAATAAGTACGTTAAAATTTCAGTTCACCAACTAACATAAAAAAATCAGTAGCATTTCTATAATCTGATAAAGAACTGAGAAATAGCTAAATAGAATAAATAAAACACCCACAAATAATTTATAACAAGGTTATGAAAGATGTATCCAAGAATAACGGCAAAACATTGATGAAATAAATTGAAAGAGACAAAATGAATGAAAAGACATCCCATGCTCATGGATCAGAATTAGAATTGTTAAAATGACCATACTACTCAAAGCAAGTCCAGATTCAATGCAATTCCTATCAGTATGCCAATGTCATTTTTTACATAGAGAAAGAAATCTAAAACTCCTATAGAACCAAGAAGAGCCTGAATTGCCAAAACATTTCTAACAAAAGAGAACAAAGTGGAGAACATAGTGGAACAATACCAGACTTGAAACTATATTTCAAAGCTATAATAAACAGAAGAATATGGTATTGGGATAAAAACAGATGTTATACCAATGAAAAAGAATAAAGAAACCAGAAATAAATCCACGTGTTTACTGCCAACTGATTTTTAATCAACGCATCAGGTATATACATTGAAGAATGAACATCCTCTTTAATAAGTGGTGCTGGGAAACTGGACATTCATATGCAGAAGAATGAACCTAGATCCCCATCTCTCACCATATGCAAAAATCAACTGAAAATGAATTAAAGACCTTTAAGACAGAGAACTAAAAAACTATTTTTAAAAATATAGGAGACTTACTATAGGACATTGGTCTAGGTAAATGTTTTATAGCCAAGATCTCAAAAGTACAGGCAATAAAAACAAAAGCAGATAAATGGAACTACATTAAACTAAAAACATCCTGCACAGATAAAGAAACAATTAACTGAGTGAAGAGAATCTGTTGTATTAGAAAAGAAATTTCAAACTATTCATCTGAATAGGCACTAATATCCAAAATATACAAGGAAGTCCAACAACTCAACTGCAAAAAAAAAAAAAAGAAAAAAAGAAAAAATAAGAAAAAAGGAGTAATTTCATTAAAAAGTGAGTAAAGGGCATGAACAGATGTTTCCCAAAGAAGATAAGTAAACGGCCAATGAGCATATGAAAAAATTCTCAATATTGGTAATCATCAGGGAAATGCAAATAAATATCACAGTGAAATAATACTTTACACCAGTTAGAATGGCTGTTATTATAAAGACCAAAAATAACAGATCGAGTCAAGAACAAGGCTAAAAAGGAAATTATATGCTCTTGATGCGAATGTAACTTAGCATAGCCATCATGGAAAACATAGAAATTTTCCAAAATTTAGAAATAGAATCACCATACAAGTCAGCAATCCCACTACAGGACATATATCCAGAGGAAAATGTATCAGTATACCAATGAGGTACATGAACTCCCATGTTTATTCAAGGACTGTTTACATAAGTCAATATATGATATCCAAGTAAGTGTTCATTAGCGAATGAATGGATAACGAAAATGTCATATATGTATACAATGGAATACTGCTTGGGCATAAAAAAGAAATAAAATTTTGTCATTTGAAGAAACATGGATGGAACTGGAAGTCATTATTTTAAGAGAAATAAACTAGGCACAGAAACACAAATATCATATGTTCTCACTCATATTTGGAAGCTAAAAAGTTGATCTCTTGGAAGTAAACGGTAGAATGATAGTTATCAGAGGTTGGGAAGGGTGCCTTTGGGGTGGGTGTGAAGAAAGGTTGGTTAATGGGTACAAATGCACAGTTAAAAAAAAATAAGTGCCAATGTTTAGAAAGTAGGTTAACTATATTTAAAATCAATGTAATGTCTATTTCAAAATAGAAGAGAGAACTTGACATGTTCCCATCAAATAGAAGCAATAATAACTCATGGTGATGAAAACTCCACATAGACTGACTTGGTGATTACACATTCTATGCATATAATGAAATATCACATGTTCCCAATAAAATTATTCACATTATATATCAGTACAAATATTTAAAATCCAATCAATGAATATGAGTCTCAGGAAAACCAAGGCAAATACTAAAGTAGTATACAAAATATTGTAGTTAGAAAAAAATACTAAAAGCGAAAATTCATTATTATTTTGTTGTTAAGTGAAGCTAAGTGTTGAAAGGTAACACCAAATATTTTTTGCAGGAAGGCAAAAAGATAAAATCAATTACAAAAATAAATTGAAACAAAGAAGAACTTAGTTATGTCATTCTGTATTTCAACATCAGTACTGCATGTCAGAAGATAACGAAGTAACTTAAAGAGAGACTATGAGCCAAAGATATATGCACACACAGGTACTTTTATATTTGAAGGCCACAGATATATGACTATCAACACAAAGAGTTCACTTATATAATATTTTATTAGGGCCATCCTGAGAATAAACTGATAGCCAAAGTGACTAATAAAAAGGTTAACATAAGACTTTTAGAAAAATTATAAACACTGTTTAAAAGAGAGGACAAATGATATTTTATAAAGTTGTTAGCATAATTAGAATAAAAATACAAACCTTCAATAGTTATAAAAAATATAATTTAAAAAGGACAGTACAAACAAGGATATAGTAATAGACTATATAGACTAGATTATAATAAAATGTAAATTATATAAATGAGATATAAGAATATTAATTATGTTAATAAAATAGCCTCAATTGATCAATTAAATAAATATTTTTACATTTACTTCAAAATCTACTGTAATTCTGTATGGAAGGACACAATGATTTTTAAAATGTTAAACATAAAATAATGATAAAATATATACAAGATAAATGCAAATAAACAAAAGTCAGAATGATACTCTTGATATTCCACAAGGCAAAGTTGATACTGTCAATCATTAAGTGAGATTTTTTAAAAGGTTTTTTTTAATTGTATACACTACAAAAAAACTGGGGTGCCTCATACAATGAATGTTAATAATTGCTCATTTTAAAACCAGCACAGTCCCAATTTTCAAAATCTGAACCTATAGAAAACTCAAGTGAAAAAATAAGCATAGAACCAATACATATCTAAGATGTAAAAATTGAACATAAAGCTATATGGATAGAGAAGATCTAAATCACATATTCATATATAAAGTATATCCTGTACATAACTATGGAACTTGTACTTTGCTATGGTTAATTTGATGTGTCAACTTGGCTAGGCCAACTTGTCCAGATAGTTGGTCAGACATCACTGTGTGTGTTTCTGTAAGAATATTTCATGAACAAGATTAACATCCAAATCAATGGACGTTTGAGTAAAGTGAATTGCCATCCAAAATGTAGGTGAACCTCATCCATTCAGTTGAAGGCAAGAAAAGAACAAAAAAGATCACTATCTCCCAAATAAAAGAACATTCTTCAGTTGAGAGCTCTCAGACTTAGCCTGGAACATTGGTGCTTCTGAGTCTTTAAGACTGACAGCCTTTGAATTGAACTAAAGATGCAGCACTAGCTCTCCTGGGTCTCCAACATGCCAGCCTACCCAGCAGATTTTGGACTGTCAGCCTTCATAATTGTGCAAGCCTCTTCCTTACAATAAATATCTTCCTACATACAAACACATTCTTTTGATTAATTTTCTTAAGAGAACCCTACTAATATAGACTTGCAATAAAATACAGCATGCTTTTTTTTTACAGATCCACATAATATTCAGAAACAAACAAACAATGGTTATATTTCAGTCCGCAATTTAAACAGGCCCCAAATATAGAATGGTATTGAGGTAAATGAAAGAATTCAAAGACGACTTCTGTGATCACAACATTTAACATGGAAGGTAGGGAGAAGACATTGGCAAAAGTAGCTGGAAGAACAATCTAGAGAGAGGAAGCAGGATTAAAAATTCCTTTAAGTTTACCAGAAAGTAATCTCAATATTTTTTGGAAACTAAGAAAACTCGTGTGGTTTGAACAGTATGAGAGAATGGGACACAGTGACATAAAACGATTAAGTTAGAGGGGTAGGCAAGAGCCAGAATGCATAGGTCATGTGGGAATAATGTAACTTATTCCAAGACTAATCAGTAATCACAGGATGTATAAACGGCCTGGGAGCAAAGTCACTTGACATTTTAAAAAAACAATAATTATATTGTAGATAATATTTGTTGAATTAAAGTATAAAATGAAACAGAGACCAGGAATTATGTCATAAGATATGGTGACTTGAGTAGGTTAGTAGCAGTACTTATGCAGAGAACTGAACACACTGGAACTGTTTCAAAGGTAAGATCAACGAAGTTTACTGATTAATTAGGTATAGGGTTAAAAGTAATAAAGAATGATATAGACACGTGATTAGAAATTGCACTGCATTGTAGTAACTGAAGAGGTAATTACAGTGGGGTATGAGAGCATTTGGAAAGGAGAGATAACGAGAACTTAAGACATCAGTTAATACATCATGCAGGAAGAATTTATGAGCTAAACCTAAAGGACTAACAAAGAATAGAAAACAATTACTCCAGCCAGTACATAAATTATTCTGGTATATAGATACCCAGAAATAAATATTGACTAATTTGCCATTAAAATTAAATCTGGTATAAGATCAGGCAGGAAAAGAAATCAGGTTATGAAATACTGTATGAGGCATATTAAAGAATTGGTGCATTATTCGGAAAGTATTAGACCGCTCTTAATTAATGTGGGGAACAATATGATCAGATTTGCTTTTTGAAAGACCATGGCAGCCACATTTAAGAAAAAGACAAGAGAAAAACAACACTAGAGGAAAAATCTAGTTAGATATTCATTAGAGAAAACTAGATAGAATAACATTGATCCAAATTAGAGTGAGGAATAGAGATAAGAGGGAGAATTACGGGAGAAAGCACATGATTTAGCCATTGATATGTAATAAATGCTATGGTTATTTTTATGAATCAAACTTTTTGTCAGCCATTCATACTATGGAATCTATAGGAAAAGTGTCATGAAGACTTGGACTTGTTTTAAAATATGCTGGCTCAATTGCAAACCACAGAAAGTAGAACAAATAAAATGGTAAAAAGGTTGATAAATCTTAAGACACAATAAGCACATAGATGTTTACTATACTTTCCCTTCCATTTTGGTTTTTGCTTTTAAGTTTATATTTAAAACATTTAAAATATAGAATAAAAGCAACCACACATTTATAGAAACAAGTAAGGCTGTAGATATGTCTTATACTTTGGTAGTTTAGGAGTGGTATGTTGGGAAGATAATTTTTTACCCTGGAGTTGCAGCACAGTTATGGGTTTTTTTTTTGCACACCTTGTGTTACTGTCTGCCAGCTTTCAAAGTGCACACTGTCTACAGTGGGACTGGAGGCAGGAAGGAAAGATGGTTGTCCATATCTCTCAATGATTCTGCTGCCTGTAATGATTGTGTGCGTGGCTCCTTAGAGGAAGGAACCTGGGAAAATTTGGAAGTGAGGTAAGCTTTTCCAATCACAGTTACAATCACTTGCAGTTTTTAAGCGGCAGATTCATAAAAGTTTTTGATAAGCATCTTTCCCTGATTAGATAAATGACGTCTCATAAAAATTAAGGACTAGGGAATCTGTGTGCCTATTATCAAATTGTCACTATGTATCTTCATAACTACATGCAATTAAGTAAATAAGAACATCTAAGTAAATGAAGTTATTGTCCTCTGGTACTATTTAAAATAATTGCTATTACTCCAGTGCTTGCTTACTTACATTGCTAGATATAAGTAAGCATTTCCATGTGGTCTAATTTCCAAAGAGCTAAAGTTCAGTTTCTTTTCACCATAACAAAGTAGATGTGAGAAGAGGTTAGATGGAATATAACCTGTCCAAAAAAGAAAAAAGTACCATGAATTTTACTATTTTCAAAAATGTACATACAAATCAATTGCATTTTAAGGAATAAAGGAGAAGATTAGAAAACATATTTTAAAAATATGTAGATTTTTACCAGTACATACATTACATTTTACCTATACATTGATATCGTATATCACTCCCTTCATATTTTACATAGCAGATATAGTCATATACATAAAATGTAACCGATGGAGTCTGAAAACAAATACAGTTTGTAGTTACATTAAGATAAGATGTTAAAATCATAATATGAAATATTGAGTAAAGAGAAAAATACAGACATTTTAATTCTAATCTCTGTATTTTCTGGAAAAGAAGCATATTAAAAAAATTTAGAAGCTTCAACTGAATTATAAATGATAAAATATAGAGTTTACATTTTACTAATATCCATCAAACATGTAAATTTAAATAAAATTAAGATAAAGTAAGTGAAATAGTCTTGAAAAGGTATAGAATAATATAACTAGACAATGATGCCTTTCAGGTTTTCAGGTTAGATGGTCATGGAAAATAGAAGGAGCATCCCTATTCTGGCCCATTACTACATCAGACATATATAGCAGGGGTGATGTGTCCTTTTGCTTCCTAACCAACAAATATGTCCTGGAGGTGAGATCATGAGAGTAAAGAGTTCAAGTGTCAGTGACTTTGTAAAACCTATCTAGAGTCAGTTGAAGCATGATAAATGCACTAAAAATCAGTAAAGAGAGAGCACTCTAACTATAGTTTAAGGGCATATGAACTCCCAACTAGTAGATATGCTCATCCCAAAAGGAGTTCTTGAAAGTTCAGGGAGGCACATGGCCTCACTGGAAGAAGACTCACATGATGAGAGAGATCTAGTCAAAAACATTTTTTTTTTCAATTAAACCCAACTGGTAACTTTTCTTTCCACAAGATACTGGTTCAAACTAAAATACTTTTCTTGAGCAGGGAGATATAGATAAGCCTTTGTCTACTTAAATATTAATATTATTCAGGAAAGAACATCCATGCACAGATGTTATGAATAAAATTTAATATGTAAAAATATACAAAATAGTGGTAGATGAAAAATATGAAAGCGAGAAAGAAATTGTCAGAATTCTGAACAAAATTTCAAGCAGATAATTTAGCTAGCTTCAAAATATTACGAAGAAAAATATTTTATAAAAATATCTAAGTAAGATTTGAAAAAAAAGATGTATAATAATTAAAGACAGCAAATGAGATAAAATAGTACTGGAGGATTCAGTAACTATATGAAAGATTCATCTATTAACCAAATTAAAGCCATTTAGTCACAGAAAGAAACAGAGTAGACTTGGCTAAAAATAAATTCATGACTGTAAAGAATATGTTTTACGGTCACGTGCAGTGGCTCTCATCTGTAATCCCAGCACTTTGGAAGGTCAAGGCGGAGAGATCACTTGAGGTCAGGGGTTTGAGACCAGCCTGGCCAACATGGTAAAACCCTGTCTCTACTAAAATACAAAAAAAAAAAAAAATATCCAGGTATGATGGCTCACACATGTAATCTCAGCTACTTGGGAGGCTGAGGCAGGAGAATTGCTTGGACCCGAGAGGCAAAGGTTGCAGTGAGCTGATTGGATCACTGCACACCAGCCTGTGCAGCAGAGCAAGACTCCCTCTAAAAAAAAATATATATATATATATATATTTTTTTATATATGTGTATATATATGTGTGTGTGTGTGTGTGTGTGTATATATATATATATATTTTAGGAAATGACACGAAAATGAAAAGTAAAACAATAAAAGTTATTGAAGAATAATGATAGCTATATTCAAACAAATATAGGAATTCCCTAAGTGTAATTGGAATTCTTGAAAATAGACTAATATTAAATAATATATAAAAATAGTTTAAGATCCCCAAAAAATAAAACTTTTGTAGGTAAAGAAATGTAATGTGCAACTAGATTTTCCAAAAAAAAAAAAAAACTTAAAATCAAATTAAAACCAACTACAGTATGTTTAATAAACGTTTAAATTTGGGAAATATTTTTTGTATCTCACAATAAAGGCAAAGCTCTAAACAGATAGAATATATTCTGTTGGCCTTTTAGGTTTCCAAAGTGACATTTAAGGTTAAAACCAAGATATAATTTTAATAACATTTGAAACCAAAAGACACCTTTAAGAAACATGCGTACAATATATTTTGTGATTCAACAGAAAGAAAATAAATTATTTCAAAATTATTTATGAAGTCAGCATAACAACATTATAAAAATGAGTCAAAGTGCAGCGTCTGTTAATATGTGTGGGTATGGGTCACACAAAAAATCTATGGTTAATTTTCTGATATTTTAAATTATCAATTTTGTAAATGAATGAGAAAAACTCTGTGACCTGTTTAGCCCCCCTCCATTGGGAAATTGCATGCTCATTTTATGTTGGTTAATAAAAATAAAAATTTTCTGACACATAGTGTTATGAACTGAATTTTTCCTTCATCCTCCAAATTTTAGTGTTGAAGTCCTAATACCCAGTTCCTCAGAATGTGACTGTATTTGGCAATACCATGTTTACTTTAAAGAGGTAATTAAGGTTAAATACTGTTTTGGAAGTTGGCCTAATCCAGTATAACTAGTATTCAAATATAAAAAAGAGATTAAGACAGACAATTACAGAGGAAAGAAGATGTGAAGACCAGGTGAAAGACGAACATCACCTAATCAAGGAAAGAGGCCTCAGAGAAAACTAACCTTGTCAATATGCTTGTCTCAGATTTCCAGCCTGTGGACCTGTGAGAAAATAAATTTCTGTTGCTTAATGCACCTGGTCAGTGTTACTTTGCTATAGTATCCATAGAAAATTAATACATGTTAATAACATCAGTGACTATTATAAATAATTAGAAAACAAAATACAACTGAACTTGAATTATGGAAATTGTTCTCATAGTGCATAAATAGTTTATGTTAACAACTTTGTAACGCAATTAAACATATTACAATTTCAAAGAAAATTAGTATCACACAGCAGTAAATTTCATAAGAACATACGAAAAATTCTCCAATCATTCTGTAAAATTAACTAAAACAGAGTGAACTGATAGTTACTTATTTTTGTCAGCATTCATCATCATAAACAAAGATAAAAACAATAAAAATCTTCCTACTAAACCTAAAAAGAAACTTTTGTTTCTATAACTAGTACAAAAAAGTATATATATAAAGACATTGCCCATATAATTGTTTAAAAAACATAAACTCATTTCCCAAATTGATACAACTCAAAGGGTAATGAAAATTAATGATGCATTAGACTACTTAAAATTTAAAGTAAAAAAAAAATGACTTGAATATTACATAGTGTTGCAAAAGAGAATCACAACACAAAAGATATCGGCCTATTTTCTTTAATATTTAAACAGGTCAAGTATATGAATGTTTTGAATAAAAATATAAATAATGTGAGAAAAAATGAAGATGTAAAATATATTAGAATTAGAAAATAAATTAAAATTTTATTATATTTTTGCAAATATGTATAATAAAACCCAAATTTATTATAAGAAAATTAAAGAATACTGACATGCCCTTTGTAACCTATCTCATTATAAATAATTTAAACTTCTGAATATAAAAATTATTGGCAAGAGTTTCAGACTAGTGCTGTAAGTTTCAGACGTCAATTCTGCAAAATTTTTGAAAATTAACAATGCATGAATCTTTTTCCAGAAAATTATTTTTCAGAGTATAAACTGAATGCAAAATGGATCCAGCTGACAAAGGAATCTATCCACAGACCCATTCATTGTAAAATGGTTAAATAGATCATGGTATAACCATAGAATACAATACTATGTATTTTTCAAATATTATGCTATGTGCTTATAAATAAAGATATGAAATAATACAAAGATATGTCAGCAAGTAAAAATGAAATATAATATGCATACTAATGTAATACATGTTAATTTCTACTATAGTCTAGTTTGTGATCCTTCATATAAGTATAATATAGCAAAGGACAATTTTAGAAAATAAGATCAGAAAGTTGTGAGAGGACAGATAACGTATGGCAATTTACACTGAAATAAGAGTTTTGGACTTGGGGGTTTTATTTCAGGAATAAAAAGAAGTCTCTGAGGATAGCTAGCAAGGAGATGTAATCTAATTCAAGGTGTAAATGCATCACTCTGGCTAGGTACACAGTTTTACACACACACACACTGTCTGGTTGATATAGAATACACTGTTTTGTGAAAAACAAAGGAAATTTTGGCTCTTCAGTCTATTCCTGTCTTTTCATTTTTCCTTGAACATGTATTTCTTTTATTAAAAACTAGGATATTTTAAATAATCTTTTAAGGTGATATAGAAGTATATAGAGTATTAATGCCTCTCTTCACACTTTCCTCCACTATCAATTTTCTTGTATTACTTTTATTAAAAACTAAGATATTTTCATAGTACGTTAAGATGTTAGAAGTATATAGAGTATTAATACTTCTCTTCACACTTTCCTCCACTGCTAATTTTCCTGTATTTTGTGTGTGTATATAGGTATACACGTGACGATTATACAAGCTCACCATAAAAATAGCATTTTTTAAATTTAGAAATATTCTGGAAATATTTTCACATTAGTGGTTGTGAATTATGCCAACATATGGCATTTAATTTAACAATCCTCTTTTAAATAGACTGCTTAGAAATTAAAGTAAAATGTTTCATTTTGGATAGTTACAGGCTGACTTGTGTTCATCCAAAGTTCTTATGTGGAATTCCCAACCCCCAGCATCTCAGAATGTGACTGCATTTGAAGATCGAGTCTTTGAAGAGGTGAGGGAAAATGAGGTCATTTGGGTGAGTGCTAATCCAATGTGACTGGAGTCTTTTAAAAAAAGGCAATTAGAAAACAGACATATATATACACAGAGGAAAGTTCATGTGGGGACATGGCGAGAAGGCCACCATCCGCAAGCCAAGGAGACAGGTCTCAGACAAAAACCTACCCTGCCAACATCTTGATCTTCTAGACTCAGTAGCTAGGAAAAAATACATTTCGTTAAGTTTCCTACTTTATTGCCACTTGTTAGGGCAGTCCTAGAAAACTAACACAGGTAAATATTTAGATTGTGTCAGTTTGTTCGTTTTTATAGCCCCTTGATCTAAAATACTGTGTACACTCATCTTTGTGCACCTGGCTTTTTTTTTTTTTTTTTTTTTAAAGATAGATTCACATAAGAAGGATGAATGGATCAAAGAGTGTTTGATCATTTTAAATGCCAGTAGGGACCATGAAGTAATTTAAAAATTGTGTCTTTAACTGTTTTCTTTTTTAGAGATATACAGCATAAACATTCTCATTTACTCAGATAAGGATTGCTTTTAATAAAGGTACAATTGGGATAATGCTTTGAGAATTAGTAGAATTTGTGTCCTATTTTTCCCATCCTCCTCAATTGTATTACAAGCCTTATCAATTTAATCATATTTATATTATTTTATTTTATTATGATGTATAATTAATTATACATATATGCCAAAGGAGGAAAATGAAATAAGTGCTAAGTGCTTACTATGTGCCAAACCTGAGTATTCTAGAGCATTATCTTCTTTGAGTTTAATAATTAGATAAGGAGATTGTTATTATTATTATTAAACTAATTTTACTGTAAACAGAACTGAGGCAAAGACGCTGAGTGGCTTACTTAAGGTAACATAATTATTAAAGATATATCCCAGATTTGTGCCCAAGTATTTTACTCTAGGTTCTGGTGCTTTATTCTTATACCATATTGCCTCTGAATATAAAAGAGCTCCATTAAAGTGGACAGTTTGGTTAACACTTAAGCAGGCAGTGGTTTAAAATCATATAACAGGACATTTAGGAAGTATCATTATAGTGTCAAGTTGAAGGAAGAAGTTATCACAGAAAATAGTGCTTCTAAAGTGGTAAAACTTGGGTAGGGTGGTGACTCACATTTGTAATTCCAGCATTTAGGCAGGCTGAAGAGGACGGATCACTTGAGGCCAGGAGTTGAAGACGAGCCTGGCCAACGTACTGAAACCCCATCTCTACTAAAAATACAAAAATTAGTTGAGCATGGTTGCATGTGCCTGTAGTCCCAGATGCTCAGGAGGCTGGGGCAGGAAAATCCAATTGCTTGAATCCAGGAGGTGGATGTTGCAGTGAGCTGAGTTCACAGCACTGCACTCCAGCCTGGGAGACAGAGCAAAAGACTCCATTTCAAATAAATAGATAAAGTGGTAAAACTTTTAGCTCCTACTAAACACATTATAATTTTTTGTTTAGTTATGCATTGTTAACATAATTGCTTTTGTTTTACTCATGATATAAGTATGTATCACAGAAACAAGATGATTGCAATATTGCACAACAGCTCTTGTAATATATATATGTGTAGAGCTATGTAATGACTCATATATCATAGGTATATACATATATATAAATTTTCTACTACAGGTGTAACAAATTAACAGTAAGCAAGTGAGTGGCTTAAAAGAAAGTAAATTTATTCTCATATAATTCTGGAGGACAGAAGTCTAACATCAACTCATTGGCAGAGCTGTACTCCTTCTGGAATCTGGAGAAGATAATTTATTTCCTGTTTTTTCTTCAACTTCTCTAGAAGCTGCCTACATTATCCGGCTTGTGGCCCATTCCTTACATCACTTCAAGCTCTTGCTTCCAATGCTACATCTCCTAATACTGACTTTGATGTTCTTGCTTCACTCTTATAAAGACCCATGTGACTACTTTGGGCCCACCTGCATGACTGTGATAATATTCTCATCTCAAAATCTTTAATATAATTATGGCAGGACAGTCTCATTTGCCGTAAAAGACAATAGTTCAGAGGTTCAGCTGATTAGAATATGGACTTTTTCTCCCTCAGCCCCCCAAAAGTAAAATAAAATTTTCTTAATTTTCATTCCAAATGCCACAGGTTTATGAGAGATGTTTTTGTTCTATAGTTTGGTTTTGGGATTATATCATGGCATGTTATCATTTAAAATGTATTTTTCTCACTTTTTTGTTTTTTATTGCTTTTATTTGGCAATTGAAGTTGGCTTGTCTTAGTGTATGTTTTCTCATTACACGTGTTCTTCATTGTATTGATTGCTGACATTAGATTGTTAGCATTTATTTCATTTCCTCCTCCCTTAATTTGGAAGGTTCACATTTGATATGGTTTGGATGTGTCCTCACAAAATCTCATCTTAAATTCTCACGTGTTGTGGGAGGGACTTGTGGGAGGTAATTGAATCACAGGGGCAGGTTTTTTCATGCTGTTCTCATGACAGTGAATGAATCTCACAGGATATGATAGTTTTAAAAATGAGAGTTTCTCTGCACAGGTTCTCTCTCTCTTTGCCTGCTGCCATCCATGTAAGATGTGACTTACTCCTCCTTGCCTTCCACCATGATTGTAAGGCTTCCCCAGCCATGTGGAACTATAAGTCCATTAAACCTCTTTCTTTTGGAAATTGCCCAGTCTCAGGCATGTCTTTATTAGCAGTGTGAAAATTGACTAATATAACATTCTATTTCTATTTCTACAGCTTCTCTTTATGTTTTTATCAGTCTTTTAAAATTTATGCATTTCTATCAACATAAAGAGATTTCTCAGACCTCCAGACAAAACGGTAAGTGGACTTCTCATAAATAGGACAAAGAGATCTGGGGCTATGAATACTTCATGGGAGAAAGGAAAAGCACCCTTATTTTACATCATAGAAAGGTAAGGATGGGGAGTTTGGAGATGGAATGCTAATGAAGAACTCTTTTATTTTCTATGACCTATTTCGCTCTTTAGGGACACCAAAGCAGTGGGGAGGGCAAAGGGAGCAACCACCAAGTCACAACAGATAGAGTCTATGCAAAGGCTTAGTTTGAGGGTCAATTAAGCCATTCAATTTAATAATGCTAAGGTGCATGTACTTAGCGATTAAGAATGATAGTATTGATAGCTTGTTTGAGAGGACAAATGATTAAGATATGTGAACTAATTCAGATAATTATTTCTACACTCAACTTTAGTTAAATATTGTGACAACATAAAATACTAGAAAAATCTTGTTTTTTTAACAAACTTAAAAAGGGATTGCATATTCATGTTTAAAAAGTCAAAATAAAAAGTTGATATTTGTCTGGATTTTTATAAACAGTAATCCTAGGTGTTTTACCATTCTTTGACTACTGATTAAAGTGCTGATTACATGTAGAAAAGTATCTACATGAAAAGATTAATTCCAACATTGCTTGCAAAAGAGAAATTAAAACTGAAGAAAATATTAAAACCCATCACTAGGCTACATATTATGGCATAGTATGAAGTAGTTAAAATTTAAAAATCAGATTCATACCTTCCTCTCAGATGGATCATAATGTGAAGTAATACAGTCTCTTGATTTTTTAACTTAAAAGGGGTTTCTCACATAAATTAATTTTTAAGTTATTCTTCAATAAATAATTATTGTAAAGCTTTCTGCAAGGCTTTTAGTTTTCTAATCTGGGTTTTACACTAACTTTCATTAATATTTATTAACCATTTAACACCTTTAATTAATATTCAATGATATTTAAAATGTTTATTTGTAAATACATCTTAAAATATATTTATTGAGATTTTCTTTTTCAAAGGTTGTATAGTATTTCATTTTGTCTATCAATTTTATTCATTAATCTGTGACAACATGGATAAAACTAGAGGACATCTGATATAGTTTGCCTCTGTGTTCCCACTCAAATCTCATATCAAATTGTAATCCCCCCATAACTGGATCATGGGAGCAGATAGTACCCTGGCTGTTTTCATAATAGTGACTGAGTTCTCATGAGATCTGATGGTTTAAAAATGTGTGTCACTTCCTCCTTCATGCTCTCTCTCCAGCTCTGCCATGGTAAGACATGCTTGCTTTCCCTTCATCTTCTGCCATGACTGTAAGTTTCCCAAGACCTCCTAGCCATGCTTCCTGTACAACCTGCAGAACTGCGGGTCAACCAAACTTCTTTTCTTTATAATGTACTAGGTCTCAAGTAGTTATTTATAACAGTATGAGAACATCCTAATACAGACATTGGTACTGAGAATGAGGTACTGCTATACAGATACCTTAAAATGTGAAAACAGCTTTGGAACTGGGTAATGGTCACAGGATGGAACACTTTAGAGGGCTCAGAAAAAGAAAGGAAGATGGGGGAATGTTTGGAACTTCCTACAGACTTGTTTAATGGTTGTGATGAAAATGCTGATAGTAATATGGACCATGAAGTCCAGGCTGAGGTGGTCTCTGATGGAGATGAGGAACTTACTGGGAGCTGGAATAAATGTCACTCTTTCTATGCTTTAGCAAAGAGACTGGCAGCATTTTTGCGCCTGTCCTAGAGATCTTTGGAACTTTGAACTTAAGAGATATGATTTAAGGTGTCTGGCAGAAAACATTTCTAAGCAGCAAAGCATTCAAGAGATAACCAATCTGTTTCTAAAAGTGTACAGTCATGTGCATTTACAAGAGACGATTTGAAATTGGAACTTATGTTTAAAAGGGAAGCAGAGAATAACAGTTTGAAAGATTTGCAGCCTGACAAGGTGGTGGAAAAGACAAACCCATTTTCTGGGGAGAAATTCAAGCCTCCTCTAAAAATTGGCATAAGCAAAAAGGAATCAAATGATAATCACCAAGACAATGAGGAAAATGTCTCTAAAGTGTGTCAGAGACCTCCATGACATCCTCTCCCATCACAGGCCTAGAGGCCAAGAATGGTGAAATGGTTTTGTAGGACAGGCCCAGGGCCCCGCTGCTCTGTGTAGCCTCAAGACTTGGCACCCTGCTTCCCAGCTGCTCCAGCTCTAGCCATGGCTAAAATGGGATAAGGTACTGCTTAGACTGTTGCTTCAGAGGGTGCAAGCCCCAAGCCTTGGTAGCCTCCCTGTATTCCTGGGCCTGCCGAAGCACAGAAGGTAAGAGTTGAGGTTTGGAAAACTCCGCCTAGATTTCAGAGGATGTATGGAAACATCTGGATGTCCAGGGGAAAGTCTGTTTCAGGATGGAGCCCTCATAGAGAGCCTCTACTAGGGCAGTGCAGAGGGGAAATGTGGGGTTGGAGCCGCCATATGGACTCTCCATGGGGGCACTGCCTAGTGGAGCTGTGAGAAGAGGGTCAGTGTCCTCCATATCCTGAAATGGTAGATCCAATGACAGCTTACACTATGTGTCTTGAAAAGCCACAGGCACTCAACGTCAGCTTGTGAAAGCAGCCATGGGGCTGGACCCTGCAAAGCCATAGTAGTGGAGCTGCCCAAGGTCTTGGGAACCCACCCCTTGTCTCACTGTGGCCTGCATCTGAGACATGAAGTCAAAGAAGATCATTTTGTAGCTTTAAGACTTGATGACTGCCCTGCTGAGTCTTGGACTTGCGGGGGACCTGTAGTTCCTTTGTTTTGGTAAATTTCTCCCTTTTGGAATGCGAGCATTTACCCAATTTCTGTACCCACTTTGTATCTTGGAAGTAACTAAGTTATTTTTTAATTTACAGCCTCATAGGTGGAAGGGAATTGCATTTTCTCAGATGAGACTCTGGACTTGGACTTTTGAGTTAATGCTGAAATGAGTTAATATATTGGGGTACTGTTGGAAAGGCATGACTGGTTTTGAAATGTGTGAAGGAAGTGAGATTTGGAATAGTCAAGTGCTGAAATGATATGCTTTGGCTCTATGTCCCCACTCAAATTTTATGGTGAATTATCATTCCCAATGTTGGAAGAGGGGCCTGATGATGGTGATTGGATCATGGGGATGAATTTCCCACTTGCTGTTCTCATGAAACTGAGTGAGTTCTTATGATATCTGATGGTTTAAAAGTGTGTAGCACCTTCTTCTTTGCTGTCTCTCTCCTGCTCTACCATGGTAAGACATACTTGATTCCCCTTTGCCTGTTGCCATGACTGTGTTTTCTGATGCTTCTCATGCTTTCTGTACAGCCTGTGCAACTGTGAGTCAATTAAACCTCTTTTCTTCATAGACTACCCAGTCTCAAGTAGTTCATTATAGCAGTGTGGGTACGGACCAATACAACACTATGCTAAGTGAAACAAGCCAGGTACAGAAAGACAAATATGTATAATCTCATTTACATGTGGTATCTGACAAAGTCACTCTCATGGACACAGAGTAGAAAGGTCATTTCCACAGGTTGTCTGAGAGTAGGAAGGATAGGGAAAGAGAAATTGTTGATCACAGGCTGCAAAGTTTCAGTTAGACTGGAGGAACAAATTTCGGTAATCTATTGCACTGCATGATGAATACACTGGATAGTAATTTGCAAATATTCATAGTAAATTGTGTATTTTGAACTTGCTAAAAGAATAGTTTTTAATATTTTCACCACAAAAAAAATGACAACTTGGTGTGGTGATGCATATGTTCATTAGTTTAATTGAATTTTTTCTATAATGTCTAGTTAGCTCAAAACATCACATTGTACTTCACAAATATACATAATTATCATAATTACTTTATTAAGATAATACAAATACATGATATTTAAAGCAATAAAAATACTTATTTAGGACTCATAGTATTGAGCAAGGTATGGATAAAAATATGTCCTGAGTACTTCCCATCTCATTAAACTGGAAAACTATTCTCCTTGTCCTGAGATTAGGTTCAATGTTTTGATCCAGTACAACTTCTGAATCATTTTTTTTGAGGCAAGTCTCCCTTTGTCACCCAGAGTGGAGTGCACTGGCACTACCTCAGCTCATTGAAGGCACAACCACCTGTGCTCAAACTATGCTCCCGACTTAGCCTCCCCAATAGTTGGGACTACGGGTGTGTGCTGGCTTTTTTTTTTTTTTTCTAATTTCTAGTAGAGACGAGGTCTCAAACTTCTGGGCTCAAGTGATCCTCCTGACTTGGCTTCCCAAAATGCAAAATGCTGGGATTACAGGTATAAGCCACCACACCCAGCTCTTGAATTTTTATATATTTGTCTCTTCAGTGTTTCTTCCAAAGATTTTGCAATTACTTTAACACAAGCAAAATTGCAGAGCTCTCTTAGAGTTAGTAGGTTTTTCTTACTGAATGTATACAAGAGTGGTGCTTATTTCCCCAGGAAATGCCAAGCCAATTAAAAATTATATACTTATACATGTGTGTATGAGAGAGAGAGAGAGAGAGACAGAGAGAGACAGAGAGACAGACAGATAGACAGAGACAGAGAGAGACAGAAAGAGAGAGAGATTCTACCTGAAAACTAACAAAATTTCATTGGTTCTCTTGGGCTTACAAGGAGTTGTACATTCTTTAATATAAATATACTAGTATATAAACAAAGTATGCAATAAGTAATTTCTAAAATACTGGCAGAGAATTGATTCCAGAAAAAAAAAAAGGAATATGCTTTGATTAAGCAATAAAGAGAAAGTTCTGACACTTGGGGGAAAAAACAAAAAAAAAACAGAAAGAAGGTGAGTAATTATGTAAGTAAACAAATATGGAGTCAGAACAGCAGCATAGTACAGTGCCCTGGAAGCCAAGGGGAAAGAGAAATCCCCAAGGCTACCTGACCAAGAACATTCAATACTGCAAGGAGTTTTGGCCCCTTTTTCTTCACTTGTTTATTTTTCATATAACATCCACAGGTATCCTTTTATAATTTATATCAGACTTTTACTTTCCTGTGCTTACCATATAAATGACTTCTCATCTCACTTGAAACATAATTCAAAATTCTTCCTTTGGTCTCTTCTTACTTCGAGCCTATGCCATGTGGTTCCATTGCCTAACCCTCTTTCCCAACATATTACCTTGGATACTCCTTAAGTTCCTAGAAACAACCAAGCTGGCTTGTGCTTTACATGCTTCTTCTTCCCTTCCCCTGTAAAACACTCCCCGTAACCTCTCAAATTTGGTCTGAAGAGTTGCCATGAGAGAGAGCCTTGCTGATCTCTCTGTCAACAAACAGCACATACATCCCTCTATTTCCTTATCAAACTTTGTTTTTTGGTAGTTTACCCTGACCTTGTAGGTCAATTTGTCTTTGCATATGTTTAGCACCTACACACCTCATTTGAACAGAAGCTTTCTAAGTTTTTTTGACCAATCTCTTGTTCTCTTTTGCCAGTACTAGAAACAATTCTTGACCTATGGTACTCTTAACAAATGTTTACTGAATCAGTGAATGGACAATGGTGTCATTGAGGCTTTTCACATACCAGAATAATAATAATATTTAAAACAATAATTTAAATATAGTTATAGGCAATAAGACGCATTGCAAAGAGAGTATGTGTTTATGCAAGTGGTTAAACTTGAATTAATACTTCTTGCTTCATAATTATGGTTCTTTGGCAAGAAGAAGAAATGCTAACTAGAAATGTCACCAGAGATAAAATTATGGTAAACACGTTTGAGTGAGGAAGAGATGGAATCACTGCAGAGAAAATTTGATGGATCAGAGATAAGATGGCAAAAAAATAATTGGTCAAAAATGATGTTTATGAAACCTGGAAAGAAATGTGAGTGAAAAGAAGAGAGACTACATGGAAGTTAAAAACAAAACAAAACAAAACAAAACATACAGGTATTCTGCAGTAGAGAAGAAGAGTTGAAGGAATATCCTCAGGTAACCTCAGAATTCTCTATCTGTAAATAAAATTTCTACCAATATATGGAAGCAAAAAACAGCTGTAGAGTTGGCATGATAATAAACAGAAGATTATATTATTGATAGATAGGATAGGCTCATTCAGAAGCAATAAATATGCAGTAGAGTTAATCACATTTTGCTAAGCATTGCAAAAAATGGAGAGCAGCCTGGAAGCAGAGACAGAAAGTAGAAAGCATTGCTTAATTGGTTAGAGGTTAGCCCAGTGGTGGCAAAGGAGGGCTGAAGAATAAGAACATTGATTGGAAGTCTTATGGGAACAGAAATCCTGATACACATACATCATCTAGCCAGTTCTGAGGAACTAATTTTGAAGCAATCATTCATAAATGATTCTAATATTTTTACAGAATAAAATTAATTAGGGAATTCCATAAAACACTTTTGAAATTTTCTGTGATACTTAACAGATAGATTTCACATTGTCTCAGCAGCAAAGATTGACCCATTAGTCACAAAAACTTTTCTGATATTGATGCTCTTCTGGTGTGTTTTAGATTTAGAATATTCTGCAATTTGCTTATCCTGACAAAAACACACTCACAAACACGCAGACACAGTGTCACTCCCATACTTAGCGTCTTTTTTCTATTTGATTCTCAGATATGAAACTTACTTCACCATTTGTATTCCCATGCACCTGCACACACACTCTCCTCTGTCACCTTCTCTCTCTCTCATCTTCTCATACATGTGTGTAAATTTAACTAATCTGCAACGTTTTCAATACAGAATTTGACACTGATTGTGTTAGGATACTATGAGATGATTTTATAAAGAATAGTTTATAAGGTAGAAAATAAAGACAAGATCATTTCCATTATAGGTCTACATATCCCATTTTAAAAGCCAATTGTTTAAAAGTGAGAAGAGGAGAACAGTTTCATACGAATACTGGTTGTATTATTGGAGTTGTAAGCTTTTTCTATTACAGAAAATATATACATTTTTGTGTGACTATATATGCCTTATGCTCTAACGATTCTTGGCTCTTAACAGTTGTTTTTATCATGCTGATAAGCAGTTAATGAAAAGTGCAAATGACCTTAGAAATATTCAGGTTCATAACAGGGCACAACTTTCCTAAAACCAATGATTTTTAAAAATTATTTATAATTAAGTTTATCTGTAAAATTAATCTGAAACCGCTTTTCACATTTTATTATTATTCTTTAAAAATATATTAGGATAGATGGGCACAATGGCTCATGCCTGTAATCATAGCACTATGAGAGGCCAAGGCAGGTGGATCACCTGAGGTCAAGAGTTAGAGACCAGCCTGGCCAACATGGTGAAACCCTGTCTCTATTAAAGATATAAAAATTAGCCTGGCGTTGTGGCATGCACCTGTAATCTCAGCTACTCAGGAGGCTGAGGCACAAGAATAGCTTGAACCCAGGAGGTGAATGTAATATATAATATATATATTATCTATATATATGTGCAAAATGTATCCTAATGTCTTACTCTCTATATACATATATATAATCTCTATATATATAATATATAAATGTCTCTATATATTATATATATTATGTCTCTATATATATTTATAGAGATTATATATATTATCTATATATATAGAGTGATAGATAATATATATTATGGTAACATATATTATATAGAGAGACATATAAAGATAAAATATATTCTATACAGAGATAAAATATATATGGAGAGATAGATAATATATATTATATATATAGAGAGAGAGACGTTAGGATACATTTTGCACATACATAGTTGAGGATCAAATGTATGTGAATAAGTTATGTTTTCTAAGAAAAATTCTTCTAGTATTCTATTTTGGATATTTGAACTAAACATAGTGTTCGTTTCTAAAAAAGTTTCATTTTTTCAGGAAGGGGTGCTGTGCAAAATGGAATGATCAGTTATAATATTATCCACCAAGCAATTCTAATTGTGATTTATTAATATAGTCTAGAGAGTGGACATTATTCTATTAGGCAATTAAAAAGCACTTAGAGTTTATAACATGAAAGACAGAGTTTGTTTATTTGCCCTTTTAAGAATGATGAATAAAGTATTTTCAGTGCGATAGTGAATTGGTAATGGATAATGAATGAATGAAGTAACAATTTCAGGGCAGGGTATGGTGGCTTACGCCTGTAATCCCAGCACTTTGTGAGGCTGAGGCAGGTGAATCACTTGAGGTCAAGAGTTCGAGACCAGCCTGGCCAACATAATTAAACCCTTCTCCACTAAAAATACAAAAATTAGCCAGTCGTGGTGGTGCACACCTGTAATCCCAGACACTGGAGAAGTGGAAGCAGAAGAATTGCTTGAACCCAGGAGGTGGATAGTGCAGAGTGGTGATTGCACCACTGCACTTGAGTCTGGGTGACAGAGCAGGATTGTATTAAAAAACAATGCAAAGATAACACAATTATATTTTTTAAGTTGCAGGTTTTCAGTGATTTTGTCCATGGCCTGGATGGATCTCAGAGTCATGATGATAAGTCATCAGAGCATGCAATTGCATCTAAGCAGCTCAGAGTAGAGCATGAGACATATTGACCAGAGTCATTCCTCAGAAACTGCCATGCTTCTCCTCTGCCTGTATCAGGACTGATCCATAGATTCATATATAAAGGATGCTGTGTAGGAGTCGTTAGGGGAAACACCTTTGAAGTGGTATAGTGACAAATTTCCTTTACCATTCTATATTTTCAAGAATTTGCTAACATTTCTCTTCAGTTTCGCCTGAATGTGTTCCAGTATTCTACAAATATTGCCTAAAATGGGTGTGCTTTGTGCTTTCTTGCTAAAAGTAAGACCTGTCAAGGCTAAGTCAGCACTTTTCTCATTTTAGGAGAGATCTTAGACCCTTTTACATTGAAATGATAGTCAAGAAAAGTTTTACATGGTTTCTCATGGGGTCAAGATTATATTATTCACATGTAGGCATGGCTTTCTATGGTAAATGTATAATATATGAGTATTTGAATTAATACATTATTTTTTTCATGGAATTAAAATCAATGTAGCACATCCTTGAAAAGCTCATTACATGTTCAAAAGCTGTTTCAACTTCTAGTATACTATAGTTCTATGCTTCAGGGATAAACGGGATCAAGATCCTCAAAATAGCTCATGTGTGCAATTTGGAAACTATTATTTTTGAAAAGTGTTCTATAACTGAAATTACTTTCTAAAAATTATCATACACCTGTAGGTTTCCAGAAGACTAAAAGAATTCTGCTTTTAGTTCAATTTTTAATGTCTATGTTTTTAAGGTAAATGATATTTTTTAAAGTATATTTATTTTCCAAGGGCTCATTTCCTTTTCCCCTAAGTAACATATGGATTCATAGGCATTTGATCACAATTTGCCAATTTCTTCTGTGTCGATGACAATTTGTTATTATTATTCCCTATTGGGCTAGTCAATTTTCATAGTATGTTAGAGATCTACAACGTTAGAATTATATGGACTTTTATATTGTATTCCAAAATAAATTTGCCTGTTTTGCCTAAAGGCATAGTCCACTGTTATAATTGGCAATTAAATTTGTTTTTGATAACCCTCAACTCTTAACTTTTTTCATTTTGTTTTCTTATACTACCAGTTTTATTATCTTTATTTTTTCAACTATTCCACTAGTTTTTAAAAATGCTTTCTTTTTAAGTTAAACAAAATTAGTGATTATAGAAAATCTCTTAATATAGTATAAACCACTTGACCTATTATACTTGTTGAAATATGAATCTTTTACTAGAGTTTCCTTGTGATCATTCCATAATGACATTCAGAATATTTTCAGAGTTTTTTTTCAAAAAGCAACAAACAGTAACTTTAAAAAAGTCAAAATACACTAAAGCAATAGAAAACAACAAACAATAATTTCAAAAAAGGCAGTGAGCCTGCCCAAGGAAGATAATCATGTGTTCATATCTCAATGTATTTGAGTTTTATTTTTACCTCATTGTCTAGAAAAATGTAATAATTTATTATAGAATTAGTTTTATGAGAGAAACTTGAAAACTGTAGAAAAGTTACACCAACATGCTCACACACAGACACACACAAACCCACACACACAAAATAACGGACTGATCAGAGCAAAGAGAAGAGCTATTGGTAATTAAACTATGAAAGTCAATTACGACTTCTATTTTCCTTGAATTCAATGTTACCTGAACTGAGTAATTTTTAGTAAATTATTTAAGGCTATTCACAACCACTACTTTATCTACGGTGATATGGTGCCTAATGTCATATGTGCTGCTTAATATTTGAATCAAAGTGCTGCCTTCATAAGCTGGAAACCCATGTACTGATTTACCCTCATTTTTATGAGTTTGAAATTTTGACTTGATAGAAAAATTAAACACCAATAAATAGTGTACTCATATTCTAGGAAAAGCTCGAATAAGCTAATTTGAGGGCATATTCCTCATATACGCATGTTGTATTTCAGGATTAGCAAGATAAGAAAGACTTAATGAGGAGAAAGCTACTTTTCTGCCAGTGACGCAACATCGGTGTATAGTACTGTTAGCTAATTACTAGGGAATTTTACAGAACAATATATTAAAATTAGGATTGAATATATAGTTCAAGCACATGTAATAGTTGTATAATAATGAAACGTGTATGCTAGTGCCCATTCTTAAAATATAGGATAATTCCTTCAAGAAGTTAGTTCCTTTGCTATTTTTCTGCTATTTTACTGCTTGGTCTCTATTTTTAATTCCTCTGGGTGATTTTCCCACGATTATCTCTTCCACTAGATGTCAGGCAAGAGGAGGGAGAGGTAGTGAATCTCAAACCAAGGCTACAGTAACTTTTTAAAGTGTCAGAAATTGATGGCTAAACATAGCCAAAGGGAATAGTGATCAGGCATATGGAAGATAAAATGCTCTGATCATTAGTTTGAACTAAATATTAATAATAGCAGCTGCAGAAGGACTGTATTCTCTCACAATAATTTCAGTCTCTGTTTTATCTTCCTGAGGGAGAAATTCCCTGACTGTTTAGCAAGTTTAGTTCCACTTTTGCCTTTCTAAAACAACACGCACTTCTCCTTTGCAGCATTCAACACAATTTTAATTGAATAATTAATTTCGTCAAGGTTGACTGAATGCATATCCACTACCTCCTTTCAAATATAAACTTTGTGAGGTAGAGACTAAGTCTGTTTTGTTAATTGTTTTATTCACAGACTGTAGCATAACACATAGGGAGATAGTAAAATTTAAAAACAATCATGCATTGAAGACTGGACTAAATAAAAAGTAAAACAAATACGAAATAATGAGTAGATTAATGATGATATAAAGTTATCCATTTCAAGCAGGAACATATTTCATTTTTAGGTTTGTTGTTCAGGCTCAATTTATATACTTCTCTTAAAAATTTACAGGACTCGTGAGAATGTTGTGACCTTT
Organism: Cacajao melanocephalus; assembly: GCA_963573385.1. Lineage (NCBI taxonomy): Eukaryota > Metazoa > Chordata > Mammalia > Primates > Pitheciidae > Cacajao > Cacajao melanocephalus. The sequence goes on from CAUYLG010030907.1 coordinate 145,982, forward strand.
TCAGTAGACTAGCTATAATATTTGGTTAAATATCCTTAGAAGGAAGCACTAATGATACTATTGATACATAATGGAAGATTCCCACAATAAAAAGGGGGCACAATTTAGAAACACATATTGTATTTGAGAACATAAATATATGAGTGATTTGAGCATATTATTCATGTTTTACCATGTGATAGTTTATTATGTTGCATGCCAGTTCCTCTAGTGAGTACTTAAAATGCATAATAGAAGATGACTTATCAGCTGGGCAAAGTGACTCACACCTGTAATCCCAGCACTTTGAGAAGCTGAGGCAGGAGGATCACGAGGTGAAGAGATCCAGACCATCTTGGCTAACATGGTGAAACCCCATCTCTACTAAAATACAAAAATTAGCTGGGCATGGTGGCACATGCCTGTAGTCCCAGCTACTCAGGAGGCTGAAGCAGGAGAATTGTTTAAACCCAGGAGGCAGAGGTTGCAGTGAGCTGAGATTGTGGCATTGCACCCCAGCCTGATGACAGAGCGAGACTCCATCCACCGTCTCCTGCAAAAAAAAAAAAAAAAAATGATGACTTATCCTTGCTTTCCCTTGCCCAATTTGTGTCCCATGCCATCGAATGAACTATTTCTTCTCCTGAGAAAAATCTCTCTCTCATTCTTAATGGACATGAGGATTTTCTTGCTTATTTCTCGGGAAATATTTACATGTCATTTTCTTAATAAATCAACCCTCAACTCCCTAGGTATATAACTGCCAATCCTCTTTTTCCCATGCACAGTTATGTAAGCTCTGCAATAGCACATAGCAAGTTTTATTGCAGCTTATAGCATATATGCATGTTTCTCGCCAAGTATTAAGTGCTCTCACACAGGGAGCCATAGTTATTATCTATAGGCCTTTGCAGAGTGTTTAGTACTTGTTAGATACCTAGTAAATATGCTGAATAATTTAATAAAATAATAAACTGAGTATAAAATGAAGAGCTTTATTACTTAGAGTAGGTACTGAAATAATATCATCAATCAAAGATTTAGTCCCATTAAATTAGGTAATGTGATTATAAGTCAATAATCAAGCATTGCATCTTTCTCTTTCTTCCAAGATGAGAGATTTAGCTATTTACTTTCAGGGCTATGGCTTTTATTATTTTGCTAGTTTCCAGGCATAATTTGTCTTTGCTCCATGACCTCATATTTCATTTTCCTCTGATACCTTCACTAATCCACATCAGAAATTTAGAAATTTTTGTTCTTTTTCACAGTTCTTAACATTTAGATTGTAACATAGATGGATGCAATTCATCAATCAATAATTAAATTAGCATTAATGAATTCTATATATATATTTAGATAAATTTTTTTTTATTGTACTTTAGATTCTGGGATACATGTGCAGATCATACAGAATTGTGGGGGACCGGCACGAATTGTGGCATAGGTACATACATGGCAATGTGGTTTGCTGTCTCCATGCCCCCATTACCTATATCTGGCATTTCTCCCCATGTTATCCCTCCCCCGCCAACCAACCTCCCTACATCCTGCTATCCCTCCCCTAGTCCACCCCAGCTGACCCCAGTATGTGATGCTCTCCTCCCTGTGTGCATGTGTTCTCATTGTTCAACACCCACCTGTGAGTGAGAACATGCGGTGATTGATTTTCTGTTCTTGTGTCAGTTTGCTGAGAACGATAGTTTCCAAATTCATCCATATCATATTGTATCATGTTATTTCTGTTCACAATAATCTGGTATTTCTTACTTATAGCAAATTCTATTATGACAATTGAGGGTAGAATGAAGAATGGTGGAAGAACTTCTCTACAAAAACAAATAAATTTTGGTTGGACACGGTGGCTCACACCTGTAATCCTAGGACTTTGAAAGGCTGAGGCAGGCAGAACATGGGGTCAGGAGATCAAGACCATCCTGGCCAACATGGTGAAATCCTGTCTTTACTGAAATACAAAAAATTAGCCAGGCGTGGTGGCCTGTGCCTGTAGTCCGAGCTATTCAGGAGGCTGAGACAGAGGATCACTCAAATCCAGGAGGCAGAGGTTGCAGTGAATTTTGCAATATGGAAGTCAAGGATAACCTCAGGGATAAAAATGTAGGTTTGTTGATGTAGTGGCAGCCTAGATCATGCCACTGCACTCCAGCCTGGCGACAGAGCGAGACTCCCTCTCAAATAACAATAATACTAATAATTTTGTAAGCTTTTTCTCTATGCACTAATTAAATGGGAGACCATGGTTTTCATTAGAAAAAGATGTTATGACTGAGGCTGGTCACCATAGCATAGAAGTTCGAGACAAGTCTGGGCAACATAACAATACCCCATCTCTACAAAAGTAAAAAATAAATTAGGCAGGAATGGAAGCATATATCTATGGTTTCAGCTACTGGGGAGGCTGAGGCAGGAGGATCATTTGAACTGGGAGGTCAATGCTGGAGTGAGCCGTGTTTGCACCTCTGCACTCCAACCTGTACTCCACTTATTCCAGAGTAATACTCTGTCTCAAATTAAAAAGAGAGAGAGAGAGAGAATATGGAGTCATGCACATGCCTTATTCTATCTGAAATGTATTTTCTGATTTATTTATTTATTGAGATGGAGTCTCACTCTGTCGTGAAGGCTGGAGTGCAGTGGTGCAATCTCGGCTCACTGCAACCTCTGCTGCCCAGGTTCAAGTGATTCTCCTGCCTCAGCCTCCCAAGTAGCTGGGATGACAGGCACCTACCACCAAGCCTGGCTGATTTTTGTAGTTTTTAGTAGAGACAGGGTTTCACTCTGTTGGCCAGGCTGGTCTTGAACTCCTGACATCGTGATCCACCTGCCTCGGCCTTCCAAAGTGCTGGGATTACAGGAGTGAGCCACCATGCCTGGCCTCAAATGTGTTTTTAATGCCTTACTTTTACAAGTTAACTAAATCCACATATTAAGGTGTATTCTAGTCTTTCCTGATAAAATAAAGAACAAAACCTGTGAACACATAAACACACAATAACAAAGTGTCTTTTTACATCCTACACTCCTTTCTCCTGCTACTAGCCCATTTCTTTCTTCTAAGGTTCTATATTCATGGTCTTTCTTTCATAACTCTTGTAACACATCAACACACCTGCATTTTTATCCCTAAGGTGATCCTTGACTTCCATGTTACAAAATTGAATAGATATATCAGTGTTCATGCTTGGTTTATTTCCACATTGTTCTACAGTGAAACTTTCTTCTCATTCTCTTTTGATTGCTCTACATTGTGTGCATGTGTGTGAGCATGCATGTACATTGTGTATATACACATAAGTTTTTAAGGATAATGGCTGTTCTGATAAATCTATAGCAACAAAGGATACTGTTTGGCATATAGTACCACTTAGTAAATGTTACAAGTGATTTTCTATAATGTAAGTGACGGCAGCAGTGAGGAGTGGCTACTACTGTAATATTGGGGTTCAGGGTGCCCTCAGCTCCCCTGAGAGGACTTTTCTCCAGGTTCTTGGTCTCCTGCCCTCTCAAGAATGAGAGGGGTGGCCACGGAGCAGTGCACAGTAAATGCTGGACTCAAAAGTGTTTGTAGAAAGTGATTTATTTAAAGAGAGAGAGAGAGAAACAGGAGAAGAGAGAAACTCTCACACTGAGTGAGAGAATCCAGAAAGATGGAACCCAGTAGAGGAAAGCAGCTTCCACACTGAATGGAAGGGAATAGAGAGAGAGAGGGAGTTTAGGAGGGGAAGACAGGCTTCCACGAGAGAGTGTGGAAGGGGACCCCACAGGGGAAATCCAGGAGAGAGAAAGACGGCTTTCATGAAGGGAGTGTTCATGGAAGGGGACCCAAACATGGAGTCTGAAGGGGTGTGGAAGAAGGGGACTTTTAACCTGGGAGGAACTCCCACCTTCTCTAAGGCCCCAGGCCAATGAAAGGAGGTCCTTAGAACTTCCGCTGGAGTGATTGACTTTTAGTTTCTTCCCACACCCTCGAAATTCAAACATAAACCATTAAATCTCTTGGTTGGAGAGAGATGAGGGGCGCGCATGGCGCTGGGAAATTCTTGCACTTAAAACTATGCCCTCTTGTGGACCCTGGAAAGAGAACACCTTCCCTCATTACCAACACACTAGCTGCAGTGGGGTAGGTGTGACTGGGCTGCACGCTGCACAGAGTGGGCAGGAGCTGGAAACTGGTGGGACCCCCACCCTCTTGGGTGCAGCTGTAGAGCCACGGCTGCGGACTCAGGATCTCTGCACTACACTGGCTTTCAGGCTCAGAGGTGTCTGCTTCCACTGCCTGACTCCTTCCACCTCCTGGCTCCAATCTTGAAGTGAGGTTGGGGCTGAATCCAGGAGTTGTCCCAGCCTGGCAGGGTGTGCCCATGCTTGAGGTAGTGCTGACATGGGAGCTCCCTGCTGCCTCAGCCCACCCTTTGGACTCTGGGTGCTGATGAGCATGTGTTGGAGGCTGACGGGAGACTCAGGGCAGCTCAGCGCTACCCTGCAGGTGCCGCTTCTCACAAACAGCCTGGGCTCCATGAACAGAGGCAGGAGACTGACAGGCTCCTAGATGGAAGGGGGCGTGTCCCCAATGAAGCTCCACCTTCAAGCTGGGGAGGACCTGAATCCGGTAGGCACACGCTTCTTCCCCTCTGAGGTTCATAAAACCCCTGGACTGAGCCAGATTTGAGGAGGTGACATGACAGGCAGCTGGGGAGAAGGGCTACCCACTCCAGCGTCTCCTCTTTGCTAAGAGCTGAACATTCATTGGGTCACCCTGCCTGCAAAGAGGAGCTACCCACTGTCGGTCTCCTCTGAGCTGTTCTGTTGCTCAATAAAACTCCCCATTGCCTTGCTCACCCTCCACTCGTCTGCGTGTGCTTCATTCTTCCTGAACTCAGGACGAGAACTCCGGCACTACCTGACGGCAGGACTAAAAGAACTGTAACACAAACAGGGCTGAAACATGCCCCTTGCTTGCCACGTTGTGGGTGAGAGAGGGAGAGAAGAGAGAAGGAAAGGAGAGCTGCACCCCTTCAGGGAGCCCAGACTTTGGAGATCCCTGAGCCAGGGCTGTGACACCCTCTTTGGGGTTCTGTGGTTCCTGATGATGCCAAGCTTTTTGCCACCACTGCAATCTGTGGTGCCAGCAGTGGAAGGTGTTTGAGGTACGGCTGGTCCAGCAGCAACCCTGCAGGGAGCTGATGCCCATGCCAGCACCTGGAGCTGCCACCCCACTGCAGCAGGCATGCCTGGCTGTACGCAGTGGCCAGACCCCTCATTCATTCATATACCCTTCGCCACTCTGTGCCTGGCTCACCTTTGGCAGACATGAAATCCAGGCTGCTAGTGTGAGCCAAGTGTGGCCTGCCAGGCCAAGTGGGTGGAACAAGCCCAGTGGGCCCAAGCAAAAGTCAGGCAAAGATGCCACTGGCCACAGTATCCCACGAGGTAAATTATAACTATTTCAATTTGTTGATCTTAACGTACTTACAGAACATCCATGTGAAACTCTAAAATACTTTGTAAATTACTCAGGAGACAGAATGACTTAGGAAATAAGCAGAAGGTGAAGTTTGTACGTTTCCCATCTTAGAATTTGAAAACCATTCCCCTCTTCTATTGTATGTGTATGTGTTTGATAACTTTCAATAATTGAAGTTATATGAAGATGGTCCCAACTTTTGATGGTTCAACTTACTATTTTTCTACCTTACAATGGTACAAAAACTACATTCAGCAGAAGCTGTACAAGTACCTCTATATCCATTCGGTTTTCACTTTCAGTATAATATTCAATAAATTTCATGAGATTTTCAATACTTTATAAGCTTTGTGTTAGAAGACTTTTCTTATCTAGCCTAACATTTTGTAGGCTAATGTTAGTGTTATGAGCATATTTAAGGTAGGCTAGGCTAAGCTATGATGTTCAGTAGGTTATTTGTATAAATAGGTTTTTGAATCATAATATTTTAAACTTAAGATAAGTTTATTTGTATGTAACCTCATTGTAAGTCAAGGAGCATTTGTATTTTTAAAGATAAAATTGTTTATACATGGCTCAGGATGCACCTTTTTGTCTATCGATATCAGAGAATATGTATGGTTTTTAAGAGGTTGTAATAGAAACTGTCCTGTGAATTCTTTGCACCATACTCTACCCAAGTGAAACATTCTGTTGTTACTGTCATAGAGAAAATGAAGAAACTGAGATGTTAGCATCACCTCAATGTTTATGATTTTTCCTCACAATTAGCATACTCGTTCTTTAACTAAAGCTATTGATGGCTATTTCAGAATGAATAAATTTTTACGTGCATCTAGACTATCTCCTATTATTTGCTTCCTGCCCTCTGTAACATCATATGATTAAAGTTGTTGTCTTCTGAATAGGGAATCATAGGAAAATGATTTATTTTTTTCATGCATATATTTCTAAACTTATCCATTACTGCTATTATTTATTCATAACACTCTTCAAAGGAAAAATAAAAACAGCAGGTTGCATAAGCAGTGGTAAGCTAACATGTTGACAAGGAAAACATTTCACCAAAATTACATTATACAGTTCAGAAGTTGGGTACAACATTGTCACTCCTCAAAGTGCATTGATGATGTTTATTTAAGAATTTAAGTTGAGAATTACACCAGAAATGCAAGAGACATGTGCTTTGCATATGAAGAAAGCATTATGATAACTTTTGCTATCTGTACTAAAGTACAGCAAGCATTCTGATATTAAACAGGAGATTCTAAGATCAAGCTCAGTGGGAAATGCAGGTTAATACTGGAATTTGTGAAGGTAAGTTGAAAATGTGTGTCAAAAGAACAAAAATTGTAAATAATTTTGTTTTTTTAACATGTAGAATTTAGAATTTAGGGTACTAATATATATCAGATGTTGTTCTAGGTGTCAGGATATCAGATATTAGTAAGATAAACAAATCCTTTCCCATAAGGAGATTACTTTATAATGAGGTCTTGCAAAATTATATATAGAGTTAATAGGATGTGTGTGTGTGTGTGGAAAGTGAAATTAAGCAATGTCCAATGAAGGAGTTGTCCTTTGATTGCAAACTTGAATGAATGAAAAAAAAACTGAGAAATAGGTAAAAATACAGGAGAAAATGTACAAAAGCCAGTACATTAATGTTCATAGCGGTTGTTTACATAATGTCCAAAGCTGAAACAACCCAGATATCCTGTAATGGTAAATGGATTAGCATATTATTACACTGGAATACTACAGCCATATGCTGAAATACTACTCAGTAACAAAAAGGATGTATGAATCTCAAGGACATTTTCCTGAGTAAAAAAGCCAATTTCAAAGGGTTACATACTGAATTGTTGTATTTATGTTATGTTTTGGAAGACACAAAGTTACAATAATGGTGATAGATAAGTATTTGGCAGGGTTTAGGCTTGAGAAGGGGATGAGGAAATTTCTCTGTGGGGATGCCAGGGTCTAGGTTTGAGGGAGAGTATGAGGAAATTTCTCTGTGGTAATGTAACAGTTCTGCATCCTAATTATGGTGATGGTTATTCAAATGTACTCAGAGATAAAACTTCATGGAACTTTATAGCTCACAAATCCATACTACTCCTGCTAAAATGTGTAATCCAAATAAGCTAGGTAGCTGAGGTAATAGTATTATGCTAATACCTGTTCTCCGGTATTGGCAATGTCCTGTGATTATGGAAGATATTATTCTTGGGCAAACATGGACTCTCTTATTTTTGCAACCTCTTGTGCAAAATAATCTGTAGCAATTTCAAAATTAAAACTCAATACTGGAAAAAGAACACCGATTAGATTTCTAGAAATGAACAACGTAGCATGTTAGAGAAAAGTGGTAAATTTCCACAGCCCATAGAAAGCCCTACACACATGTGTGTTAAATATAAAAGCAAATAAACAGTAAATGTTCAAATGTAATTAAAGTGGAATAGTCAAGGGATATATGCAGAAGTAGTTAGAGGTAGCCAGGGTCCCATTACTGTTTAAATTGTATTTTATCTGGGATGTGAAAACATTACAGTATTTGGAGATGGAAAGTAAATTGAATTCATTCATAATTTACAATAATAGCTGGTGAAAGATTTTTCTCTAAGACTGATAACCAGTTGGCCACTATTTAACATGCTCCTATAAGCTTAGCCACTGTAATAGGTGAAGAAGAAGAAATGGAAGGTATAAGAAGTTAAAAAGAAATTGAGATTACGGGAATAAAATATGATTTATTCTTAGAAAACCATAAAGAATCTTCAAAAAGACTGCTATTTGATGTAAATGGATCTAATGCTTTAGGTTTACTATTTTCAAGGCTTTTGATTGCAATCAGTGAATTCCTATTATCCATTATATAAAAAAATGACTTTAAGAATAATGTAATATGGCCAGATGTGATGGCTCATACCTGTAATCCCAACACTTTCGGAGGCTGAGGCAGGAGGATCACATACTTGTCTCTACAAGAAAATTAAAAATTAGCCAACTATGGTGGCATGCGCTTGTAGTCTAAGCTAGGCATTGCATTTTAGCCTGAGTATAAAGTCAGACTCTCTTTCTAAAAAATAAAATATAAAATATAATTAATTTAAATTAAATGACACAATACAACTGAATAAATAATATAAAATGGCTAGCTAAAATTTTTAATAAAAGATATGCTAGGCTTGATACAGTCCAGTCATTGTAAAGATTTATGCTCTCTTCAAATTTGTCTGTGTATTCAATGCAATTCCAGTTAAATCTCTATCAAATTTGTTTTGGGAGTAAATGAACATCTGATTCTAAAATTTATATGAAGTACTTTGTTCCAATAAGAGCCAACATATTCTTGGAAAAGAAAAAAACATATGGGAGGATTTACTCTATTAAATATCAATTTATTATAAAGCTGTAATAACAAAATAATATGCATTTGTCACATGTATAAGCACATAACAAAATATGTGTAATATTGGCGTTCGGGGTGCCCTCAGCTCCCCTGAGAGGATGTTTCTCCAGGTTCTTGGTCTCCTGCCCTTTCAAGAATGGCAGAGGGGACCACGGTGCAGTGTGCAGTAAATGCTGAACTCAAAAGTGTTTGTAGAAAGTGATTTATTTAAAGAGAGAGAGAAACAGGAGGAGGAGAGAGAAAGAAACAGCTACCTCTCACACTGAGTGAGAGAATCCAGAAAGATGGAATACAGGAGAGGAAAGCAGCTTTCACACTGAGTGGAAGGGAGCAGAGACGGAGTTTAGGAGGGGAAGACAGGCTTCCACGAGAAAGTGTGGAAGGGGACTCCAGAGGGGAAATCCAGGAGAGAGAAAGACGGCTTTCATGAAGGGAGTGTTCATGGAAGGAGACCCAAACATGGAGTCTGAAGGGGTGTGGAAGAAGGTGACTTTTAACCTGGGAGGAACCCCCACCTTCTCTAAGACCCAAGGCCAATGGAAGGAGTTCCTTAGAACTTCCGCTGGAGTGACTGACTGTTAGTTTCTTCCCACACACTTGAAATTCAAACATAAACTGTTAAATCTCCCAGATGGGGAGAGATGGGAGGGGGGCATGGCACCGGGAAGTTCTTGCCCTTAAAACTACGCCCCCTTGTGGACCTGGAAAGAGAACACATTACCTCACATGTAATATAAAGGAACTAAATTAGACCAACATTTATAAAAAGGTCTTTTCAGAGCAGAATAGGAAAGTTGTTTTTTCAATAAATAGTGGTACTCTATTGGGACATATATATACAAAAACCAAATACAAGTTAATACATACTGAAATCCATTCGTACAAACAAGACTAAGTAAAATTTACATGTAAGAGGAATGTTAATTCATTAAGTTATGTTAAATAAATGTGAAACTGTTTTCACTAATTTGATAAAGTAATTAACTCAAGTTTTTGGCTTGTGATTTTGCTGTTTATCCTCCAGAACAGATTGAATACTTTCATCCCCCACCTTGTCTCCTTCTGACTTTGGATTGATCATTTGAATTGTTTTGGTCATTAAAATGAGCCAGAAGTGACAGGGTGCTCTTTACAAGCTCAGGACTTACGAGGTTTAAAGTGTCTTTTTAATTTTTTTTCCACTTCTGTTCTCACATCGTGAAGAATGTGCACCGGCAAGTCCTCTGTTCCTGGAAGGAGGATGAGAGACACTTGGACAGCTACCTCCACTGAGTTGAAACCCAAAGAAGAGGCAACATATCTGAATCACAGTTGTAATGAGAAGCAGTCACTCTGCCAATACTAACCCTCCTGCAGACTTGTGAGCAAAAATTAAATATTGTTGTTTGAAGCTACTGAATATTGTACTGATTTTATATTGAGAATTATGTTGGGAATCACTAACGTGAATTTGGGGAAGAAAACTACATTTTTAAAATGGAAACTGAATAGCATTAAACATAAATAAAGTATTGATAAATTGAACCACATTAAAATTATATCTTTTCTTATAAAACATTATTGTAAGAGCAAAAAGCAAGCCATAAAAGAGACTTTTTTTCCTGAAAATATGAAAAAATTTTTCAAATATATAGTAAAAGAACATCAAAATAGAAAGATTAGGCAAGATAATTTTTCAGGCACTGCATGAAACAGTATATCCAAATGACCAACAAACATTTGAAAAGAAGCATCATTTCATTAGCAATTGCATTACTGTACATTTAAAGCAAACAGAAATTCATGATTTTATTAATGCAAATTAAGAGAAAAATGAGAGAGTATGACATATTCCCAGAATAAATACAATTTAAAGGCCTGAAGATAACAAGTATTGGATTTTGAGGCAAATAGTGTCTCGAATGCTGCTTCTGGGATTATAAATCAACAACACAACTTTGAAAAGTCATTCAGTATTTTCTAGTAAAATTAATTACACATTAATGCAAACTTAATAATTCCATTTGTAGATATTTGAGAGTGCTTATGTTTACTGAGATATCACAACAATGTTCAGAGCAGGGTCACAAATAGATGGCGAATAACGGGAAACAGGCCCAATGTTCACTGATAGTGAAATGATGAAAAATGAACAGAATGTACTTATGCATAACAAGGGTGACTCTTCTGAGGCAATAATGAATAATCATGCCACAGAGATACACAATGTACAAATTTTCAAATTAATTTAAAACCAGTCAGAACTAACCGTATAGTATTAGAAGACAAGATGGTGGTGACATCGTGGAATGGGGAGTGTGTCATTATTAGGATATAAAACTTAAAAAGCTTCTGCAGTGTGAGTAATATTTCTTCCCCTGGGGCCACGGTTCTCAAATTGTAAAAGGTATTCAGTTGTTCATTTAAAACTATATGTTTTTGTATTTGATTATTACATGTCAGTTGGAAAAATTACTCATAATCAAATTGCCAACAACACAAAAGCCCAGAGCCAGGCAGATTCACAGTCTAATACTACAATACATTCAAGGAATAATCGGTAGTCAACCTATGGAAACTGTTCCAAAAGACTGAGAAAGAGAGAGTCCTCCATAACTTATTCTATGAAGCCAGCATCACCCTGCTACCAACTCCAGGAAAGGACATTAAAAAAATACACTCACACACACAGACTAATATCCTTGATGAAGGTAAATGTGAATACCCTCAACAAAATACTAGCAAACCAAATCCAAGAGCACATCAAAAGGACAATTCACCAAGGTCAAGTGAGCTTTATCCCAGGGATACATGGATGGTTCAACATAACATGAGTCAATAAATGTCATCTACCACATAAGCAGAATTAAAAACAAAACCACATGATCACTTCAATAGATGCAGAAAAACCATTCAACAAAATTCAGTATCCCTTGATGGCAAGTATCTTCAACAAACTAAGCCTAGAAGGAATATACCTTAAAATAATACAAGCCGTATATGACAGACCCACAGCCAACATCATGGTGAATGGGGAAAATCTGAAAGCATTTCCCTTGAGAACTGAAACAAAACCAGGATGCCCACTTTCCCCGCTTCTATTCAACATAGTACTGGAATTCCTAGCCAGAGCACTCAGGCAAGAGAAAGAAGGAAATGGCACCCAAATTTGAAAAGAGGAGGTCTAACTCTCTGTTTGCTGAAGATATGATCCTATACCTAGAAAATTTCTCCAAAAGACTCCTAGACTAATCAACAAATTCAGTAAAGTCTCAGGTTACAAAATCAATGAACACAAGTCAGTAGCATTGCTATACACCACTAACAATCAAGCTAAGAACCAAATGAAGAGCTCAATCCTGTTTAAGATACCTGCAAAAAATAAAAATAAAATACCTAGAAATATGCTTAACCAAGGAGGTAAAAAGATCTCTACATGGGAAACTACAAAACACTACTGGAAGGAATCATAGATGACACAAGTGAATGGAAAAATATCCCATGCTCATGATAGGAAGAATCAACATCATAAAAATGACCACACTGCCCAAAGAAATCTAGATTCATTGCAATTCCTGTCAGTATACAGCAATATCATTTTTACAGCATTAGAAAAAGCAATCCTAAAATTCATATGGAACCAAAAAAGAGCCTAAATAGCCAAAGCAATCCTAAGCAAAAAGAACAAATCTAGAAGCATCATATTACCCAACTTCAAATTATAATACAAGGGTGTAATAACCAAAATAGCATGGTACTGATATAAAAGTACATACATGGATCAATAGAACAGAATAGAGAACCAGAAATAAAGCCAAATTCTTATCAACCAACTGATCTTTGGCAAAGCATACAAAAACATAAATTGGGAAAAAGAACCCTATTCAAAAAGTTGTGCTCAAAAACCTGTATAGCTACATGTAGAAGACTGAAACTGAATCCGTATCTCTCACCACATAAAAAAAATCCACTCCAGATGGATTAAATATTTAAATCTAAGACCTGAAACCATAAAACTTCTAGAAGAAAATCCAGGAAAAACTATTTTAGACATTACCCTAGGCAAATAATTTTGTCTAAGACCCCAAAAGGAAATGCAATCAAAACAAAAATAAAAAATGGGACTTACTTAAACTAAACAGCTTCTGCCCAATAAAAGAAATAATTATCAGAGTAAACAGGCACCCCAGAGGATTGGAGAAACTATTTGACAACTGTATCCAACAGAGAACTGATATACAGAATCCACAAGAACCTCAAACAAAGCAACAAGAAAAAAAAATCTCACCAAAAAGTGGACAAATAACATGAATAGACATTTCTCAAGAAAAGACACACAGATGGCCAACAAACATTAAAAAAAAATGCTTAACATCACTCATCATCAGGGAGATACAGACCACAATGAGATACCTCCTTATTCCATCTGGATGGCCATTATTAAAAAGCCAAAAAACAATAGATACTGGTGTAGATATAATAAAAGGAAATACTTATACACTGTTGGTGGGAATCTAAATTAATACAACCTCTATAGGAAACAGTTTGAAAGTTCTCCAATAATTAAAAATACATCTACCATTTGATACAGCAATCTCACTAATGGGTATCTACTCAAAGGAAAGTAAGTCATTATGCTAAAAAGACCCCTGAATACATGTGTTTATTGCAGCACAATTTATAATTGCAAAGATATGGAACCAGTTTAAGTGCTCATCAGCTGATGAGTTCATGAAGAAAATGTGATATATACACCATGGAATACTATTGAGCCAAATAAAATAATGAAATAATGTCTTTTGCAGCAACTTGGAGAGAACTGAAGGCCTTTATTCTAAGGGAAGTAACTCAGAAATGGAAAACCAAATACCGTATGTTCTCACTTGTAAGTTGGAGCTAAGCTATAGGTACACAAAGCATGCAGAGTGATGTAATGGACAATGAAGACTGATAAGGGTAGAGAGTGATAGGGGTGAGAGATTAAAAAATACATACTGGGTACAATGTACACTACCTGGGTGACAGCTGCAATAAAATCTCAGACTTCACCCTAAACAATTCATCCATGTAATCAAAAACCACTTGTACCCCAATAGTTATTGAAATATTATATATACATATATATGTGGGGAGGATGGGTTTGTGTATGTATATAAATATACAAAGCATACAAAAACATAAATTGGGAAAAAGAACCCTATTCAATAAATGGTGCTCAAAAACCTGAATAGCTACATGTAAAAGACTGAAACTGGATCCGTATCTCTCACGACATAAAAAACCAGCTCCAGATGGATTAAAGATTTAAATCTAAGACCTGAAACCATAAAACTTGAAACCATATATACGTGTATGTATATGTGTGTGTGTGTGTGTGTGTGAGTGTGTGTGTATATATATATAAATATATATATATATATATATATAGAGAGAGAGAGAGAGAGAGAGAGAGCCACAACTGTAATGACAGCAAAAAATAAATAAATAAAATTTGCCTACACTGCATTGCAGAGTAGCGACTATAGTGAGTGCAGGGAACCATAAGTGGTGTCAGAAATGCCAGTTCAAGTTCTGGCTTGGACTAGGTTATTACTGGTGTGGATTTTAAGTAGTGATGATAGATCATGCATGAGGGGAAGAGAAATTAAGAATGACTGCAAAGACTTAGGCCTGGGTAACAGGATCACTGATGTACAGCTGCGGTGGGAGTAAAAAGGTTTAGGTATGTATTGAATAGGGTGTGTTGTTGCCCCTTTTTTTTGGCTTCAAGAAGTCTTATATTTAAAAGACTTATTAAAATTCAACTGAAGATGGCATTATAGGCATTTGAGTTATTTGGAGCTTAAGAGAGGACTAGCCTATCTTTTAAGTTTTGTGAATAATCACCACACAATCCTTTAAAATGTGGAATTAGATGAAATATCATGAACAGACTATGTAGAAAAGTAACAAGGGTTGATGATTGAACCCTGAGGCACTTTGCCCGTTATGAAGGAAGAAGCCAACAAAGGAGAAAGAGAGCTAGGGAACTAAGCGCACACACACACACACACACACACACACACACAGAGGGAGAGAGAGAGAGAGAGACAGAGAGAGAGACAGAGAGAGACAGAAATCATGTGATAACACAAACTTTAAAGTGAACATTTGAAACAAAGTCTATACAGTATTAAAGCATGTTTCTCTACATTTTATGATAATTAAGGTAAAAGAGGAAGCTAAATTATACAGATGAAAGAAAGAAAAATTTTTAAGACATGCCACTATCCCCTATATGATATGTGTTCTCCTTCTTGGCAGCAAGTAACAAACCTAACTTCAATTAACAGTTGTTATATTCCCAAGATGTCTTTGCCAGGAGAGACTTGACAAACCCCATAACAGGTAACTGGACCAACAGGTCAGACAGATACTATTTCTAAAATTTCCTCTTGACTTCTCTCCTTTAGCTCATATAAGCTCATATAAGGCTTTCTAAATTGGAATGCTCCCAAGTCACAGTATCTCTCCTGGGCCATGAAAAAATGAGGTTCATCTCTATGAGTATCATAAACCAACCTAAGTTTAACTGTATCCAAAGCTTCCCAGTGCATTGATGGAAATATTCAATTTTTTCCTGGGAAAATGGTGAGGCAGCTAGTCCTTTTGGAGTAACTGCTGAATTCAATTACTTTATTCTTTGCTCAATCAATTGTTCTGTCTGAAAGAGCGGATTCACAACATTTGCAGCCACTGAGAGATCAGTTGCTAACTTATATAAACTCTTTTATCTAACAGTATCAAAATTAGTGGTGTGCTTCTCTGAATATTTGTCCTGAGAGTACATGCTAGCAGGGATTCATCAGACTTCTAATATTTCTCAGTAAAAAGTCTCTGTTTTTTCCACTCTGAGTTTTATTCTAACTAGCCATGGTCCCATCACACATGTATAGCCTTTTGGGCAATCAGAATTCTTAATGGCATTACTTTGAAAATAAGCATGGTGTCTTTTCACATGAGCATGAAGCCTGAGATTTTCTTATAATGGGGAAAAACTGGTATTCCTTGTTTTTCTCTATGAATCTTTCTGCTTCCTCCTTCAGATGTCTAATTTTTATCTGGGGTACTAAAAGTTGTCAGGGGCTATAACTTTTGCTAATTTTCCTTCTACTAAACGTTGTCTATTAATTTAGCCAATTGCCTCATGTAACTGTCTATTCCCTCCAAATTGCATAAATAGAATTTTTTCCCCTGCATTCTTTTTCAAAGATCTAGCTTCATATCAGTGGAAACTATCCCTGCATTAAAACTTCATCACGTTGTTAACACAGCTTAACTTCAGAATAAATTTTAAAGCTTTTCTTTCCCTTTCTCTTAGGTTTCAAGATATAACCTTGAAAGGAACTGCAGAAACCTTGTCTCTTAGCCTTAAGATAGACTCCAATGTCCCTCCCTTTCTCACTGTCTATGCTGCCTTCACATTTATTTAACTGTATACCAATATCTATGTGCCTTCTTAGCAGTTCCAGGGGTAATCTTGACACAGACAGACAAAGCCTGGAGACCCAGTTGC
Source organism: Cacajao melanocephalus (assembly GCA_963573385.1). NCBI lineage: Eukaryota > Metazoa > Chordata > Mammalia > Primates > Pitheciidae > Cacajao > Cacajao melanocephalus. The sequence continues at coordinate 162,398 of CAUYLG010030907.1, forward strand.
AAAATTCCAGAGATTACTTCAAAGCAGATAGTAAACAACACGGCCACTGTTGAAATGAGGCCAGCCTGAGATCCCGGTGAACTGGGACCCAAGATAGCTGCCAGAACAAGATACACAAACAATATATTCAGCACAATTCTTGCACGAATTCTTTATCAATTTTCCCTTTTTAAACTCCTGCCTCCCTAACCCCTGGCCACAAATTAAAGTGGTTGCTTTGACTGGAAATCCAGCCATTTCCCCTTTAGGAGTTTTCGTTAATAACATCACTTTCTAACAGACCTTGCTCTTTTTAATTGCACTCTGCAAGCAGTGAGCATGCAGACCTGAATTAGGTTATGGTGTTTACTATATCCTCAGTGTTTGCATAAAAAACTATCTTAACCATTCTGATGCGTGGGCCGGAGAGTCTATAATGCTGTTGGCCCGATATAGAGAAGGAAAGATTGAATTATCAATCAGAATCAAATGTGTTTGGGATCTTTCCAAGGACTTAGTGTTGGTCATATCCAGAAGATGCAATCAAAAAACAGTCACAGGTTAAACACTTTTTCTTTATAGGACTCAGATTTCCAGATGCAAGTCCACTAAAATGGTTTTTATCTCCTGCATTTTATCTCCTACATTTGGACCCGCTTTTTTGAAATCTAACAGAAGATGTTGGTTCTGAGCCGTATAAATGGAGACACCACTACACAAAAGAAAGCCATTTTAATTTTAAAATATTTCCACTTTATAGTCATTGATTAATGGCTTTTTGGACCACTCTTGATTCTCTAGAGAGCCAGGGCTGTCTATAAGGGCCAAATTTAATTATTGTCAGCAATCTTGAGAAATCTGGTCTGACCTGCTATAATTATTTTGTACATTAGGGCTGTCCATTAACTTTTCATTAATAAATAATATTAAATGTGTGTTACAAATTCTGATATATACAATTTCTCCCCCAAGCAGATTTGACTTCCATTGTTTCTTCTCCTGTGACATCTATGGTAGAGGAGTCAATGGTAAAGTCCTCTTGCTAACTAACATTTTCTTCCCATATGAAAAGGCTATTTTTGAATTTATGGTTTCTAATAACCAGGTCAAATAATTTATAATTAAAATATTAAATAATTTATTTTAAGCATATATATATATAACATGTATAAAACCATTATATGTGATGTTTTTATTTTATTTTATACCATATTATTATCAATCACTAAAAAATTATTACCTTATCAAAAAACAAATTTTTATTTTAATTATTTCTCTTCCAAAATTTTGTTTGGAAGAGAAATAATTAAAATTTTGGGGGGATTTAATATTTACTGATATTGAAAAATGTTTTAAGAAATAATTTTTTTTTTAAAGAAAGGAAAAGAGAGGAAAGAAAGTGAGAGTGAAAGAAAGAAAAAAAAAGAATGTACGAGATATTAAAATATTTGCAATTATATTATAAAATGAACATTATATTCTAAGATTTATTTCTAATTAACAGCTTTATCTAGAAGAGTAATAGGTAGATTTTCCTTATGTAACCTAAAATATTTTATCTTTATTAAATATAATTTTTAAAATCTAAAATATTAGTTTCTTTTAAGTATAAACAAAATGGATTGGATGCCTACCCACTTCATAATTAAATTGTAAGACCACTGCATCTCTTAAGACCAGATAAGATCAGTTAAAATGTAAGAATATAAAATATCTTAGCAACATAGTAAAAATAATTTAATTCAGATATAGACAAGCAAACAATAAGAAAATCCCTGTTGTTTTCAATGGCACTGGTTACATTTACCAAAACTAACCATATACAGTGTCATAAATTATTAAAAACATTAAAAATAAGTTCTTTTTGTATAGTTGAATTAAGCTAGAAACAAATATCAAAAAAAAAATTTCACTATTTGGGAGAAAACACTTTTAAGTAGCCTATGTTTAATAAATATTAAAAGAAAACTCCATGAAAGATAACTAGAAACATATGAAGCTAGTTGGATGCAATTTAACTTTATTCAGAAAACAAGTTATAGATTTAATTGCATATATTTGTAAAATAGTAAAGTAGAAATATAGTTATTAAATGTTCCATCTGAAGAAACCAAGAAAATTACAATAAAATCAGTATAAAAATGCAGAATGGATGAAATCATAAAAATAAGAACATAATATATTTTAAATGTATAATACAATGAAATCAAAAGAGAGCTATTAGTTCTTTGAAAAGAACATTAAATTTAATAATTCTTCCATAAAACTGAAGAAAAAAATTAATAGAAAAAATACGAAGTATCAGTGTCAGCATTGAAAATAGGAACATCCTCATGAATATAAAAACAAAATAAGAGGTAGCTTAAACATTTTTAAGTCAATAAAGGGAAAGCTTTGAGTAAATGAGAAATTCTTTTAAAAATAAATTTATAACTCACAAAGAGATATGAAACATTAAAAGATTAACATTTTTAGCGACTCAATTAACTTAAGGGAACAGGCCGTAATTGATTGCACTGAACTTTAAATACAAAGTTAATGAGAACAAAAAAATGTAGTAAACATTTCATGTAAAAATTGATAGAGCCAAGTGTGAAACAAACTATCAGACATTTTGTGAGAATATTTTCTTGATCTGGTCAAAGTTCTGTGTGAACTATCTTTTGAAATGGACCTGAGCAAGATTTTAAAGAGGTGATGACATTTTCTGGAAGGAGAAAAATACTGTCCTTTCTCAGGTCTGAATGTAACTTCTGTTTCTATATTAAGAAATGCAAAAGTTCATAGCTCACACATACTCATTTTTAATACATTTATATGAACATCTCCAAGCTGCTCAGCCTCCAATTACTTTTTTTATTGCTTTATGGTGAAAGTGCTATATTCTAAAAAGACTTATGCCTAGTGTTAAACTGAGTTTTGTGTTTTACAAGGAAAATTTATTTCCAAAGTAATACGGCAAAATGGCTACTATGACTTAAATAAATGACACCAATATTGAGAAACATAGTTTTGTCATTGTGCAAGAAAGGGCATATTTTTCCTCACCAGAATCAGTTAAGACAGAAATAAAAAAGAAAATTAAATATCTTAATATGAGAGAAGAGATTTATTTTTCTAAATATTTTATCTTTTACTTCAGTCTCTTGCTTCAAAAGCTTGAAATTCAACTATATAGAGTAGATCAAGCTCAGTACTTTTCATTCAAAATTATTCTAGCTATACTCACTTCTATGTAAATATGGTACCTTTTAGTATATTTAGAAATGTTCAAAAAATCTTAAGCAATGAAATTCATCAAAATATATAATTTGCGTGATGTAAATGTGCCTTATTTTATATGATATGTGAGAATCATACAGTAATGTAGTTACATCAGCTAGTGCAGAAAAAATTAAAGTATATTATAAAACTCATTCTAAAGCTCATAATAAAAATAGAAAAATAATATGGTCTGGAGACAATTTTTTGTCAAAATAATGTAATTACATACATTCCATCTCTTTCGAACAAGAGATGTCTTTCAATATGTTGGTTGTAGCTATCATGTGTTTAACATATTTTAAACTACATTTACATCTCAAATATCTCAAACCTGCAGACTAGTTGAAAGTATAGTGAAAAGAACTTTTCATTTTTGAAAACAAAATGAAACAAATTGCCAATCTGATTCCCAGAAACTTTAGTATATATTTTCTTTCAACCAGGACGTGTTCCTGTGTAACCATAATACCTATACCCATGAAAATCTGGAAGAGGGCCTTGATCAACCATTCCCATCTAATCCACAGACCATATAAAAATTTTGCCAAGTGCCCTAATAATGCCCTTTTGAGCATGATTCTAAAATGATTGAGTTCACTCTTGAATTCATCAGTTTCCTTTAGTCTCTCCTTCCATCTGAAATGCTTGTTTGTCTTTGATTCCTATGTCTTCGGCACTTTTGAAGATTGTAGGCTGGTTATCTTGTAAGATGTTTTCAACTTAGGTTTCTTTATGCCTCCTTATGTTTAGACTCAGGTTATAAACAGTGATGCTATGTTCTTATTGCATTATATAAGGGGCTCACAATTCTCGTATGTCTACTTATTGATGACATTTATTTTTTAATGTATATTTAAATATACACATATCATTATATATATTTATGAGGCACATCATAATGTTTTGAAGTATAGGTACATATTCAGGTAATTCTAGTTGAGTTTTTTACTAAATTATCTTCTTCAAGGTTTTGGAAGCTACTTGCTTCTTGTACCTTATCAGAAAGTATTTTCATCCCTGCTTGACTTTGTAGCAAACTTCCAATGATGAGAGGAGATTTGTGGGAGTCTTCATGGAAAAGAGAGAGAGCACAGTCTGTAAAACTACATAGAACAGGTGTTGCTCTTTCTAGCCGAGATGCTTCATTAATTAAAAGAAATCATCTGTTAATAATATTTATTTCTCTTTTATCAAGCATTGTTTATGATATATCTTAGACATTGACAAAATATTTGTTGATAAATGAAAGATACAGTAAATGAATAATTAAATGCAAATTTTTATTCACTAATATACAGTTGAGCCTTGGCAATTGCTGTGGTGTTTTGTTTAGCTGTTGTTGTCAATTTTTAATTGTTTGTGTTTATTGACCCTATCTCAATATTTGATGGCTTACTTATTTTTCAGGGACTGATTGAGAAGTTGCAGGTGATGGCATACAATAAGGTAATAATTACAGTAATAAAGACAATAATAGTAATATTTATGATGATTATTATAATAATCATGAAATAAAACACTATATTACTGTTCCAAGAATTTATGCCACAGAACCAAAGAACATGTAACAAACACAGAAGGAGGTGATTAATAAGCGGTATAGCCTGAGAAACAATAAGGTAATATCTAGCTGTAGTTAGTAATTGTATTGATAATTGTAGTAGTCTTATTATTTTATTTTCTCTTTTTCCTCTCTCCCCCTCTCCTTACCTCTATCTCTATTCAATCTTTTTCTCTCCAGATATCAACCATTATTTTAAAAGTCTTTCTAAATGAGGTGATGTTAATATTAATATTAAGCTTATTCTTTAAACCAAGAAATATTTGGTTTTATACTGGTTGTGGTATGGGTGAGATGTGAGAGATAAAACTGAAATAAGATCCCAGGGTCAGTTGTGGAAAGTTTTTTGTCAAGTTAATTAGCTTGGATGCTCCTCATAGTTGGTAATAGGTTATAAATAAAGAAATGACTGTAGAAATTAACATTTTTGATGAATTTCTTGACTAACACTAATGAGATTAAATTTATTAATTTAATTTTAATTAAAATTATTAATTTTACAGTATACATTTTATAATGTCTTAATTTTATAATGTATTAATGCATAAATAATACATTAATTTTACATCAGTTTTAAAAATTAGTAATATGCACAAATGCAAAGTGAGTCTACATTTCTTATGTTTCCCTTCTTATTGCTATCATACTGGTATCATAGCTTTGTTGAATAAGTATTTCTCCCACCATGAGTTATTTTTAAAATTTGGTGAAGTAAAAACAATTACACAAAAGCAAGCTTAGATAAGAGTAAATGGGGATCAATAAATGTATGGCTTATGGCTGATACTGATAGTGTCCTTGTGTATTGGAAAATTACTATTATTTTTAATTTGACATATGGTGTGGCAAATTAACTACATGCCTATGAACATTGGGCACCATGCAATACATTATCAAAAACATTATCACTTTTAGTTCCCATAAATGACTACCACCTTTTTTCCATATCGATATATATTTGCTGATAAATGAAAAATCATCATTAAAATGTCTACTGATAATCTACACCCTCTAAATTGAAGAAGACACTAACTTCAATTACATTGTTAGCAGATTTAAAAAATCATTTACAGATACAACAAGGAGATTTTACTCTTGTAGAATTATTTTAGGAGGACCATTGGCAGCATTGCTCAGGAATTGGCATTTAACTATGTGCTGCAATAACATTTGTCTGAAAATTCCTGAAGAACCTATTCAGGAAAAAAAATCCAAATTGTATAATCAGTTTTTAAACTGGTCTACCCATTTTAAAAATGGTTAAATTATTGTAAAAATTGGGTTAGTCTCAACATCTGTTTTTCCAACAAATGCTGAGAAGGGTAACGCTTTATATTATGAATGTTGCTTTACCTTTGTTTTCTTTTAAAAGGAGAAATTATGGTTATAAGGACATTTATATTTTTTCCTAAGAACATTTAATGCATTTTGTTATTATATTTGTCTATTTTACAGATTTTGTCTGAATTCTTAATGAAAAGTAATGAGATTTTTTTACTTTTAAAAAGCCTCTATATAGCCGTATCTATTCAAGATATTATGATAATGTATTACTTAAGAATTTATTTTAGTAATGAGTTAAATACATTTATTTATTTAAGTAATAATGTATTACTCTCCTAAGGATCAAAACTCTACATAACCCATAATGATTAAGACTAGGTAATAAGAACAACTAAAACACAAAATTTAATATTAGCAGTTTAGTTTTTAAAATCTACTTGCTGTAGCGTGCAAATTCAAGAAACATTAATTTCAAGGAAATAGAGCCATGATAAATTTGTTTAGTGTCAGTTTGGGATAAGCCAAGTATAAAATAGGATTGAAGATGGTATTTTCTCTGAACTTCAAAGAAACATAGATTAATTTTTAACATAAAGTTAGTAGTAAAATCAGGTGTACACACAGCAAAGCTTTGTGATATTAATTACAAAGTTGTGTTTTCATTAAGTCTGAGGACTGAAGCAGGTCTTTTTCTTTTATAGGAAAAATAAAATAAATTATATATTAATAATAAAAATGTTACACAGTAATTTCCAAGGCTATATAATTATAAGAAATTACTTGAATCTGCAATTCATTCTTTAAGATGCATATTTGAATGAAATTGCCATAAAGACATGTGTATGCTTATCTGTGTTACAATATGCATGTAGAAAGAGTATCATTCACTGAATAAATTAGCATTACTATGAATAGATGAGGATTTGCATGTATTTTCGTGCAACAAAATATTACATTAAACTTAAATTCATTACATAGACTGCTCACCAATTACATATGTGAGTATGTGTGGTTAACCAAGGTGTGTGTCTGTTATATTAAAATTTGTATATATCTAAATATGTATTATTTTAACATTTATTAAATTTTTGGGTTAGGTCCTAAAATAGATTGTACTTATTAAAATATACAAAAATTAAAAGTAAAGAAATAAACCTCCTACTATGTAAGACCATGGTTTGGGATTTAATATAGGAGAGAATTGTTATCTTTACCTATTTCTGTCAGGTAAAATGAACTGGGGGTGGGAGGTGGGAAGGACAAAGGAAAGACAGAAAGGAAAGCCACACTTGCTATGAAGCAAGAAAACACATAATTCAAATGAGAGATTATATGAAGAAGGAATAGTAGATGGTCTAAAACAAAATCCCAGGAACAGATGATCATGCAGAGAAGAAATATGTGTGTGTGTTTGTGTGTGTATACATGTATACACATACACACACACACACATATATATATATATCATATATATATATGTAGGTATCTTGGACACGCATGCAAAAGTAATATATAAAAGTTAGAATCTGAAAAAATTATACTATGAAACAGATATACATTTTTAAAATAGCATTATTTTATGGAACATGGTAGAGTAGGAGGCTCTAGAAACCAGTTCTTCCAGGAGAATAATTATTGACCTGGCAAGAACTGTCAGAATAAATTATTTTCAAGCACTAGACCACAGTAAAATACTTGCAATGTCCACTGGAATGTTTATTGAAAAAAATAGTTTGATGTATTTTGACTTTCTGGGTTTAATATATATTATTTATATATATGATGGCTATATATATTGTGGTTATATATAAAACATTGTATATACATAGTGTTTATGTATATAGTGTTTATGTATATTTATATGGAGAAAGAAAGGTTGATTTTAAAAATGGCTTACGGGATTGTGGAGGCCGGCATGTCTGAGATTTGTAGTACAGATCAGCGGGCTAGAAATTCAGGTAGGAGTTGATATTACAGTACTTAGTCCATAATTCAGGGAGCAGCAAGATAAAAATTTAGGCATTATCTCTTCTCTCTGTTTCCATTTTAAGCATGATTTCTTCCTCTTTGGGAAATGTCAGTCTTCATTATCAATACAAAATTAAATGTAAATTGATTACATTCACCAATTAAAAGGCAGAGATCGAGAGAATGTAATTTTCTCAAAAAGAGCAAATTATGCTTTGCTTGTAAGAGGCTCATTTTAGAATCAAAGACACAAACAGTTCGAAAGCACAAAAAAAGAGAACAAGTATCCCCTACAGATAATATTCAATAATAACCAAACAATAGCTAGAGTGGCTATGCTATTATAAGACTAATTAGATTTCAAGTAAAAGTTGTTGGAAGAATTAAAGGACAAGTATTTTGACAAAAAGTTGAAATCATCAAGAAGATATGACAATTATGAAATAAACACAAAACAACAGAGTTCTAAAATATGTAAAGCAGAATTTGTCAGAATTGGAGTGAAATACATAGTTATACAAAAAAATGGGGTATTTCCAAACTTACAACAAAACTATACAATTATAAAAATGTATACAAATGGCCTAAGGATAGGCCACGTGTAATATATTTAAGAGTACAGAAATAAACATTTATGGCCAATGGGTATTTTAGAAGGGTGCTAAGACCATTCAATGGAAAAATACCAGACTTCAATAAATACTTCTAGAACTTGATAAACACATGCAAAAGAATAAAACTGGATCTCTACCTCATTTGATATTCAATAATAAAAATGAATTAGCAACCTAAATATAACAAGAAAAATTATAAAACTCTTAAAACATGAATGTAAATCTTCATGACCTCATATTTATCAGTGGAATCTTAGATTTGACAACAAAACATGAGAAACCAAAGAAAACAGATAAGTTAGACTTCTTTGAATTTAAAACCTTTGTGTATCAATGAACGCTATTGAGAAGATGAAGACAATCCAGGAGAAAATATTTGCAAATTATGCATTCCGTAAAGGTTCAGTATAAAGAATATAGACGGGTTACAAAATTTTACGAACAAAACATGAACAACTCAATTTAAAAATGAGCCAAGGACTTGAATAGACATTTCTCCAAAGAAGATATGCAAATGACCAACAAACAAATAAAAAGATGTTCAATACCATTGGCATTAAGGAAATACAACTCAAAACCACAATGTGCCACAACTTCACACTCACAAGGATGACTACAGTAAAACGAAAGGAAAATAAGTGGTGTTATGTTTGCCAACTTTACCCTCCCAATCATTTAGTTATACCAAACATTATCAGTCCTCACTCTTTTTCATTCAATTCCCACTCAACCTACACGTTTTCAGGCTTCAGTAGTCTGTAAATTCCATGGTGACATGATTGACAAGTAAACCACCTAATCTGGGGCTTCATAGCTCTGTGGACTTGGTATCTGCTCAAGGTAAACTATAATCTGTGAATAATCCAGCCACCTAATCATGGAAACCTTTAAATATCACTAACAAATCCTCTCACAAGCATTGGTTACCCACTGACGATGCACCCACATCATTATTAGTTCTTCAGGATGAATTTTCTGTTTTCTTGGTGGTCCAGTCAACCGTTTCAACCATGCAATAGCATAGCAAACCATTCTATATTAGGAGACACTCTGAGATGCTTCTGAACGTCATCAATAAGAATCCTCTTGAAGAATTAGGCTGTTGTTCATCAGCAGAAAAATCAGTGGGTACACAGATACCCTTCCTTCAACATCTGTAAAGAGATATGTTTGGATTGAGACACAAATAGGTGCAATGTTGGTTTGGCTTCCAGTAGTAAATCATTCCTTTTGTGGCTTTTTCATTTCAAAAGGAGGGAAAGTGGTTAGGACTTCTCTTGGGTTAAGGCAAAGAGTAGTCTGAGTTTAGGAGCTGCATATTTAGCAAATTCCTGGAAACATTCAGAATGAACAAACTTAAATTTGGTACCACCGGATGTGAGTCTAGGCAGGATTTATAAGTTAATAATCAATTGGAAAGATGGTTTGCAAACAATAATGTATTTCTCCAAAATTTTTCACTGTAGTATGTAAGTTTGGTTTATCATTACTATATAAAATAACTATATATTTTAAAAATCAAAATAAACTTTCTGTAATTTTTTAAACTTCAGAATTATATCAGAGATTAACTGGCTTTTACATCTTATCAATATCCACAGTCTTTTGATAATTTGAAAAAAGATATAGACTCTGGGAAGCTGCATTTAAAATAAGGGATAATTAATTAAATCAGTGCACCTTTTGAATCAGAATATAATTAATAGCTCTTCCATATTATCAATTTATTATCAACTTATTACAGAGGCCTGGTCATTCATAAGGGCTCAACCCTCTACTTTATTTCAGTTCAATGAATGAGAAAACAGCTTTCTAATGCAATGATACTAAATTCATTTACATTTTGAACCATTTAAATGGATAAATGAATATCTAGTTTGGCTGTTGCTGTTACTACCTAAAAGCAGTGCTTTAATAAGTTATTAAAATTAATTAATGCTAATTATAAAAATTATACCACTGAACATTTAATGAAGAGTCCAAGAGGCCACGACCTACGTTTTTTAAAAATGTAGGACGATCTAAATAACCTTTAGAGACAACATTGAAAACACACCTAAGCTTAAATCGTGACTGTGACAGTTACCCTTCATTGGAATAATTTTCTATGCCTCTAAATTTCTTCTTTTAGATTGGCACTATGGCTCTTATTATATGTAGTAATAAAATTATTTTATTCAATAATTGAACTATCAAATACTGGATGTTTTTCTCTAGACCTTTCATGTTCAGAGCTTATTAGACATTCATAAATATATAGGTTAACTAACCAGTGTTGAGAGCGCCTTTGATTGTTTATGTTAAAAGTAATTCAGAGAACAACACAAGACACCAATGTCAAACATTTCTCTTGTAAAGGGAAAGAAAAAATTAAAGAGAAGTTAGTAGAGACAAAATTGCTTAACACGTAGGGAAAAAAAAGTGCCCACATAATGAGTCAAATTTAGTCAAAACTTTTGGCCTTATTAGACAAAGTATAAATTTTCAGCATTTATATATCTGATTTTTAGACCTCTGTGTTATTGACATTTTCATAGCAGAGAGGTAACTTTTAAGTATTTTTTTTTTCTTGAATACATGGAGGATAGATATAGATCCTGTTAGATAACTTAAACTTTAAATAGTGGTTAAGTACTTCTGTACTTAACATCATGTCAGCTTTAAACAGATGCTACCTCTGCTTTCAAAGCCCTTAGGAAAATTTTAACGAGGTTTTAACCATAAACAGAGGACAACTTATTTCTCATTGAAGAGTAGGAGAAATTGAGGATGGAGGTAAAAGTGTTTAGAAAAATCGGCCAACATTTCTTCAATTAAAGTGCTGTCAATCAATATTGGTAATAGAGATTTCATAATTTGAAAGCATTTAGTTCATTTTATGCTCACTTATTTGCAACATTTTTGTCTTTTATTAAAACAATAGGTGTAACAAAATGTGAATACAATAAAAACAGTACAACTTTCAAAGAAATGTATGTGAATAGATTATCTTTCTCACTAAGAAGAAAAAATCTTAACACCCTAATAAATAAAAATATCACATTTGAGTTAATGTAATAAGAGTACATATGTTTACAAGACCGTTTTTTAGGCTAACCAAAGAGAAAACTCAAAAAATGTTTAAAATTTTATTTATTACCTTCCTTATGATGCTACCTCACACTCTATACATACCCTGAAAATAAAAACCAGCTTTCTTATTTGACTGTACTGGAAATTACATATCTTGGAGATATTTGGTCCATGATTTCTTTCTTTATTATACTCCTGTATACTTAGCAACCACCCTGTCCTATGGAAAAGTATGCAAGGACAGTTTTCTCCATTGCATGCACGAGAACTAGCCCATATGCCAGGACGTTGTTCCCTCTCATATTCCTTTCAAAGCATTGTCATGCCTTCTTAGTATCCTGTGAACCACAGTACACACTGCTAAGAAAATAATATCTAGAAGTGAAAATAATAATAATAAAATTTTTGTAATAAGTAACTTTCCTAACAATAAATATCTATGCTAATTTTCCTGATGGCCATATCCTTACTTTGGCATTCAAACTTCTTCATAGCATAACGTATATCTTAATTTTCATATCTGTTACTGCATCTAACATAGAGGCTATGCAAGCTGACCTGGATTGTTATCAGCATATACCTATATTTATCTCTTTATCTTCTAAGGTCTAATTTAAATCAATTGTTTTATAAGTCCTACTTAATATTTCAATTGAAAGTTATCTTTTCCATTTATAATTTTGGCACTTCTAACATTCATCTTTGTATACATTGGGGTCTTCATCTATAATAGTTCAATTCTCTCTGGAAAGATACTGTATTCTCTCTCCCTGCCACACAATACAAATAGCCACATTTTATACATACTAAGTTATTAAAACATATTTAAATTGTTTAATTTAAAAATCACACAGATAAGACACTCAGTGATGATTAAAACAGGGAAGGAATCCCAAAACTGATGCCCTGGACTACAAGTTTTAATTGAATATTTGACTATTTTAAGGCTATTCATGTTTCATCAGTAACTGGTTGTTAAACATGCGTTTTTTTGCTGTGATAAACTAAATAGATTTAAGACTACAATTATGACAGATTTCTATATTTAAAGCTTTTAATTTGGGCCTAACAATAAAGCAGTTACTACTTGGCAATTATATATTTATATATATGCAAATCTATATTGATATGATGTATATAAATATAAACATATACATATATTATTTATTTATATATAATATGTGTATTTATATATATAAAAATATATATAAATAAAAAGGGTTGAAGAAAAAGTTAGTTCAAAATATGTATAAAGAATAATGAGATCTTCTATAAACATAATCCTAGACTTTATAGTTAGAAGATTGTCCACTGCCATCTCAACAGATGAACAGAAAATATATAGCCTGGTGAATAACAAGCAGAGCATAGGGTGGAAGTGAGATGCTTACTTCAAGTGTCACTTGGATATTAAGTGAATCAGTACATACTTCACATGTGATATCCTAGTTCTTTGCATTCTGTATTCATCCAAAAATTTCCAAAAGTAAGTAGTTACAACTTTCTAAAAACTTCCAAAGAGAAATAGCAAGGAAAACCCCAACAAACCAAAAAACTGCAACAGTACAAAAATAAATCCTCAAAGATCTAGGCATAGAAAGAATACAGCTCAACGTAATAGAGGTTATATACAACAAACCCACAGCCAACATCATAGTTAATGGGGAAGAGTTAAAAGCATACCCTCTAAGAAATGGAATACGACAAATGTGTCCACTTTCACCATTCTAATTCAACATAGTGCTAAAAGTCCTTGACAAAGCAATCAGTCAAGACAAAAAAAGTAAAAGTCACTGAAATAGGAAACAAGAGAGTCAAGTTATCCATGTAATGCTGATGATATAATTTTATATCCAGAAATCCCTTAAGACTCTACCAAAAAACTCAGAGATATGATCAATGAATTCAGTAAAGTCTCAGGATATGAAATCAATGAATAGGAATCAGTAGCATTTCTGTACACCAATAATGATCTAACAGAGGACAAATGAAGAAGGTCATCCTGCTTACAACAGCTACAAAAAAAAAAAAAAACCGAAATATTGAAAAATATAGTTAACTAAGCAGGTGAAAGATCTCAATAAAAAATACTATGAAACAGTAATGAAAGAAACTGTTGTTGACACAAACAAATGAAAACAAACAACAAATAAAAGCACCCTATACTCATGAATTAGAAGAATCAATATCATTAAATAACCATATTGCCCTAAGAAATCAAGAAATTCAATGCAATCTCAATCAAATTACCAATATCACCATTTTACAGAATTAGAAAAAACAATCTTAAAATTTATATGGAACCAAAAAAGAGCCTCAATAGCTAAAGCAGTCCTAAGTAAAAAGAACAAAGCTGAAACCATCACATTACCTGACTTTAAATTATGCTACAAGGCTATAGTAATCAAAGCAACATGAAATTTGTGTGAAAACAGACACATAGAGTGATGGAACACAATAAAGAACCCAGAAATAAAACCATATGTCTACAACCAACGGATCTTTGGCAAAGTCAACAGAAATATAGACTCTATTCAATAAATGGTACTGGAAAATTGAATAGCCTTGTGCAGAAGAGTAAAACTAGACCCATTCCTGTGACCATACACAAAAATTAATTTAAGATTGATTAAAAACTTAAATGTAAGACCTGAAATAATTATACAAATTATACAAATTGTTGTAGAATAAAACCTAGGAAAAGCTCTTCTTGACATTGGACCGTGTGTGTGTGTGTGTGTTTGTGTGTGTGTGTGTGTGTGTATAGACCAAGTCCTTAAAAAGCAAAAACAGAAAAATGAGAGTTAAATCAAAAGCTTTTGCATAAGAAAAGAATCAATGAACAGAGTAAGCAAACAATCTACAGAATAGGGAAAAATTAATTACAAACTATGCATCTGACAAAGGACTGATGTCCAGAAACCGCAAGGAATTGAAACTGCTCAACAAGAGAAAAACAACCTCACTGAAAATTGAGGAAAGGACATGAACAGATATTTTTCAAAAGAAAACATACAAGTAGCCAACAAAAATATGAGAAAAATGCTCAAGATCACTATCACAGAAATGCCAATTAAAACTACAATCAGACAGCATCTTATACCAGTCAGAATGACTATTTAAAAGTCCAAAACAGTTTGTTGAGAATGATGGTTTCCACCTTCATCCACGTCCCTGTGCAAAGGAAATGAACTCATCCTTTTTATGATTGCATACTATTCCATGGTGTATATGTGCCACATGTTCTTTATCCAGACTGTCACTGATGGGCATATGGGTTGGTTTCAAGTCTTTGCTATTGTGAACAGTGCCACAATAAACATATATGTGCATGTATCTTTATAATAGAATGATTTATAATCCTTTGGGTATGTACCCAGTAATGAGATTACTGGGTCAAATATTATTTCTATTTCTAGATCATTGAGGAATCACCACAGTATCTTCCACAATGGTTGAACTAATTTACACTCCCACCAACAGTGTAAAAGAGTTCCTATTTCTCCACATCCTCTCCAGTATCTGTTGTCTACAGATTTTTTAATGACCGCCATTCTCACTGGTGTTAGATGGGCTGGATAATATTCCAATTGTACCACTTGAATTTATAATACAGGAAATGAGTGATAAGTATATTTTTATTACGTGTTCTGCATAAATATGTGTGCATGCTATATTAGAAGTCTGATTGCCATCACATTTTTTACTCCAGTATGACATTGTGACCATGCATATTGAATGACCTAAATAAAGATAGTTTAGAAGAAAAAAAGTCTTAAACAGATGTTGGCAAGGATATACAGAAAAAGGAACGCACATGCATCATTGGTGGGAATGTGAATTAGTACAACCTTTATGGAAAACAGTATGTAGATTTCTCAAATAACTAGAAGAAGAACTATTCAGCATTCTATTCAGCAATCGCATTGCTGGGAATATACTCAAAGGGAAAGAAATCATTATATCAAAAAGATATCTATACTTATATGTTTATCACAGCACTATTAACAATAGTAAACAAAGACATGGAATCAACATAAGTGTTCATTAATGGGGGGTTGGGTAGAGAACATATGAGATATATATATATATATACATATGTATATATATATGTGTGTGTGTGTATATATATATATATATATATATACACCATCAAATACCACTCAGCTGTAAAACAAATTAAATTGTGTGTTTTGCAGCAACATGGATAGAACTGGAGGCAATTATGCTCAGTGAAATAACTCAGAAAGTCAAATACCCTTAAATTATAACTTGTAAATGAGAGCTAAATAATTTACACACATGTAAATACAAAGTGGAATAATAAACACTGGAGACTTTAAAAGATGAGAAGGTGGGGGTAGGTGAGGGCTGAAAAATTACGTATTGAGTACACTATTCATCTGATGGAGACACTAAAAGCCCAAACTTTACCACAACACAATATATGCATGTAGGAAGCCTGCACTTGTACCTCCTAAATATGTTTTTTAAATTAAAATGAATAAATAACAGTGAGACTGAGCAACACTTTCAAATCTAAAAGAAAATGGTCAAAAATTCTGGAATACAATTATTTCTAACCTAAAATTGGATGTCCAGCCAAACTCTCAATCAAGCATTAAATTAAATATGAGGAGTTTTAGATTAGGATGTTCTCAAAATGTTCACTTTCCCTGTTCCAACATGTTATGTAAAATAATTGATAAAAACAAGAAAGATAAATATATAGTAACCTATAAAGAGGAAATCTAATATGAAAAACAAATAACAGCAATAGCCAAGAAACTTTAAAAGCTACCTAAAGAAGTACATAGAGATCAACCCGTGAAGACAGTAATAGATATAAAAATTCAGAAGAAAAGACCAAAACATCAGAATAGAATATATGATAGAGACTATTTTATTGCTATTTCAGAATTGTATCAGAGTTAGGGTTCAATGAGTGAAACACATAGAAAAATGAATTGAGTCACCACTAGGAAAATCATTCACCCCACAACAGTAGTAATACAATAAAATAAATGTGATATTACTTCACTAAGCAGCAAATAATGTTTAAAATTACAATTAAACAGTAAATATCAATATAACCAGAAGTTGTTATTAAATTATACTGAAAAGATAAGAAAAAGATAAGTGCTCATGGTTTCATTAAGAGATGTAAAAGAGAGTAGCATCCAAATTGACTATTGAAGAGATTCAGTAGATATTGTCTACAATAAAAGTAAAACTAAGAAATAATTTTATAATAGTTAAAGGGAGGTTAAAAAAGGATAGAAGGGCAGCAGTCATGTTGAGGGCACCTTTACTTTCTAAAGCTCTAGAATGAGTTGTAAAATTCCTCCAGTCAGTTCAATATATCTAATTTTAGTGTCATGAAAGTACCGTAGAGGTTGCAGTTTGGAATAATAAATGAACAGTGCTCTTCATGGAAATAGTCTGTCATCCAAAATCGATGTTTTTTAATTTGACTGCATTTTCCATGTTTGTCCCACAATCTTAATGGTCAAGATTCTATAGGTTCTTCAGAATCTTGTCTGTATGTTACAGATAGACTGGTGAGCTACAGGTGAGTTACAGTTGAAACTTTTCCAATAATTTGTCTTTTAATTAGCCCTTTAGTAACTAGAGGAACAGTCTATTATCTCCAGAGGTGTTGCAAATTATTCTGTCTTTAGAGCAGATGTCTGGAAAAGAGCAAAGGCAGAACTTTATATTGGGGAATTAACTGTAGAGTTCTCTTTTATACTCTCTCTGGTAACCTTATCTGTCATCTGTTATGGAAAGTTAATAATCTCATTTTATCAGATTTCAAACTCCAAATTGTTTTTTCCAAATATTCCTATTTTTGAGATATTATGATTCTAGTTCATATTTTTACATGAATGCCTTATGGCATTTCTTTAAACATTTTTATGGTTAGCAATAATCTATTCTTTAAAGTTTACGTAGAACTTTTTCTCCAACAAAAAGAAAGGCAATGTCTTATTTAGAGCAGCTTTAAAAGCTCTAAATAACAGTCACTCATTTGATGCATGCTCTTTGACCATCATAAATTTGACCCTTTGTCTTCCTTAGGGTTAACATTTATGTTTATAAAATTTTAGTTAAGAATCATAGACTATTTTCAACTTAACCAATATTACATTTTATTATTGGGCTTTGAATTTATTTGAAATCAAATTTTGTTATCTGATAAAATGGTTGTTTCCTAAATGGAGTTAGAATTTTGTTTTAGTCACCCACTATATGTGAATGACTCTTGGTTGATCCCATTTGGAATGCAAACATTCTTTTTCCATTTTAGATTCCAGTGTGCTCTCACAAAGTACAGCATATTTTTAAATTCCATTTGCATCAGCAGGAATAAAAAGGTAAAACAGGAATGGGAAGAATGACAGATATCTTACCTACCATATTTCAATGCAGTCATCATCTTCTGGCAGAAGAATAAGCTTCACATTTTTACTTAATAATTTATCAGAATTCTGAATTTACTCACAATCTTATGCTGACTATGCCAGAATGTTTTATGGAAATTCTTGGCAAAAAGCAGGAGAGAATTCTTTTCCATGCCAGACACTAAATTGAATGAGTCATTTTATATGGCAATGATTGAAAAATTCAGAACATAAGGCAGACAAAACTGACATGATTTGTATTAAAAATAAATTTGCCTTTCATTTCACTCAAGATAGTGTTTCCTCAGACTTCTACTAATTATTTCTTTTTCCTTTGTTTCACATACCTTAGGAGTGATGATCACGCCTGTTTAAGAGTGGCAGACACATGGAAACTTACTTACTGTGGTGTTCTGTGGGTGAATCCTTTCAACTCTGATGGGTAAAAGCAAAACAAACCACCACCCAGACTATTTTCTTAATAAAAAATGGGATTATTGATAGAAAAGTCAAAGATTCAATGAGAAATATTGTATGTGTAGCAAATATTAAGCAGCATTTTCTCCATATAGATATTTTTTCCTCTTGATTTCTTGTTGACTTATTTGTTGGGCGTATTTCTGCTTTCCAACACATCTGTCTCTGAAAATAGGTTCAGTCCAAAGAAAACCTGTTAATCTGAGCAAAGCCTAACATAGTTTTAGTGTAACTTTGTCTTGAAATAAATATGAATGGTGGGATAGTTCAAATTTTTAAATTTAAAATGATTGTCAACTTTTGGGGATGTATGCCAGTATTTTCCTGCATATTTGCAATGCATATAGACTTTTTTTAATCAGAGTAAGCCTGCATAGGCCATGCCTTAAATTAACAGTTTTGAGCTTCATAACAGACATCAAGCTCTAACCTAATATAGTATGTAGAGAGCAAGAGAACTATCTCAATGCCATAGGCATATATGTTGAGAGGAGTGAAAGAAGTATAGCCCTGCTTTTGGTAAACATCTAGATTAAACCATGCTCTGTGTATTTGCCAACGATTTGCCTTTAACTGCCTGATATGTGCATAGCTCAGTTTGATTGAATACTTGAGACTGCATCATAAAAATCTATCAGGAGAAATGGTTCAGCTCTTAAGATACGCCAATAAGGACTACAAGGTTTGAAAATATAGCTGACCACTTGCAATTTTATTACTCCATATATATCTGTCCAAAGTATACGTGGGTTCATATTTTGGACCTTCATGCTTTCTGTTCATGGATGTATCCTTTAGGAATTTCTTCCTTCCATAAAACTGGAAGCTCAGATATTCTTGAGTTAACTGTCATAAATATGTAACAGAATTGGAAGCTCTTATGAAAAAGCAGATTACTGGTCTCTCTAAAAACTTTTTTTGGAGCATTTCTAGATTTGAAAAATTTAGGCAGTGTTGTACACACAGAACATGCATAATTCAGAGAAAGTAACACAGCTGAGCCATGGAATTTTTTTAATTTAAAAAGTAAAATTATCAGTAGAAAAGAATCAGATAAACATAAGAAATGGTGGAG
This sequence comes from Cacajao melanocephalus, assembly GCA_963573385.1. Lineage (NCBI taxonomy): Eukaryota > Metazoa > Chordata > Mammalia > Primates > Pitheciidae > Cacajao > Cacajao melanocephalus. The sequence goes on from CAUYLG010030907.1 coordinate 182,096, forward strand.
TAGAGATTGCCAAATAGGAAGTATAAACTACATTTATTAAAAATAACAGAAAAACTATTCTGAAAATTGAGCAATTCCTAGAAAAGCAAATCGGGATCTGAGAGTAGATTAAGGTTTGCTTGATATACAAATGTTTCATATACCTAATTATTCAATATTGCAGCATCAAGAAATAACTATTTAAATTTTCTAAAACTCTTTCATTGCTTCTATTTCTTTGAAATCATATGCTTTAAATAATATTTTAATATGATACTGAATTTAAGCATCTTGACATATAATTAAACCCTGTCTTCTTAATTGGCATGCAAAATAAGTCAATTCTCAAGCACTACTTACATGAAGCAGAGCTTGTGAGGAATTGCACACTGTCACATGTCATGAGTTAGGAAATTGGCTTGCATGAGCAAAGGAAAAAACTATAATATGTACAGATTCCCAATTTTTCTATTACCTGCATAAAGAGAAGCCTCAGACTTCAAGTCATTCGTCAGACAATAAATGTACATTCATAATTTAATAGATAGACCCTATCTTCCGTATTGTTATCTTCATACATTCTAATACTGCAAATGTGAGAGTTACTTTATCTGTAAAACATTCTAACAGATGATCCAGCACCAGCCATTCTAAGTTTGGCTTCCAGCAATTTGTAAGAGTTGTCTGGCATCATATGTTGTCCAGATCTGGAAGTCCTGGTCAGTGTGGGACACTATAGGCCCCCTAGCAAGCTGCAGAAGCCACAGGACAAACGGGAAACAGAAGCTGTGTGCATGTGAGAATAGGAAGAATAGGAAGGCATTTTCTACTCAACTAACATTATCTAGACAACTCACACTGAGAGCACAGAGCCATTTTGCAATAACCCAGTTTTTGTATCACAGTGACATCACTGTTATCGGTGATCTATCTAAAATATAACATACTTTATTTGACTTTTCAATTACTATTTTATGTAATAAGCCACATTAAATCTGCTAGTATATATGAACATTTTATTATTATCATGAGTTTTTTGATGAGGAATTTGGACAGATAGAGTAATCTTTCTCTGCTCCATGATGTGACTCAACAACACGGAACTCAAATAGTCTGGAGGCATCTTCAATCTCATATCTGAAAATTGATGTGTGCTGGCAACTGGAACCTCAGCTAAATTGTCAATCCTTACAACCACACATAGCAGTTTCATGAGGCCTTTCTGCAAGGACTGTGTCAATTTTCTTTCAGAATGGTTGCTGGATTCAAAGCAAAATCATCCTAAGAAAAAATGAAGTGGAACTACGTGCCTTTTTTATGACACAATCTCAGAATTCAAATGCATCACTTTTGCCGTATTATACTGACCAAAGCACTGAGAAAAGCTCTCCAAGTCATGGAAGGGCCGAAGGGATCCTCTTCATGGAGAAGTGGCAGGGTTCTAGAAGAACTGTGGAACAGATGATGGATAGTCTTTCAACATCTTTGGAACATGTGTTCCAGATAATTAGAAGAATTCACATCATATAAGTATATTCAAATTATTGTAAAAATTTAAATTCACCAGATTCCTATTTTAATCTCTAATAAAATTAAATTATTTGTGATTGGAAATCATTATGGCCCCATGAGTAAGGGAGACTCAAAATAGAGTTGAGAACTCACTCTGGTGAGTCAAATGTGACTAAAAATTTTGAAAGTGCACAGTATATTCATCTATTAATTAATGAATATTGAAATAAATGTAGAATGGATATTAACCAAGAACTAGGAGGATAATAAACTCCCTTTCTTTCCTTTGTTTGTTTTCTCTGGGTTTTAAAGAGATTAAGGCAATTAGAAATTCTGTTGTAGAAGACTACATAAAGTTTGTTCTAGATAATGATGCGGTAGCAAATAAGTATGTTTAATGACATGTATTCTCTATGTTTCCTTACAAATTGCCCAGCTCAAATTAATACTGTAGTAAGGTAGGCAGTGATTGATGATAACTTTCCAGATCAGAGTAATACATAATTAGCATTATGTAATTATGAAATTCTAACACAAGACATTCTAATAATATTTAAACATTGTGTGTAAACATCTCTTGATATTGTAATTGTTTATTGATAGACCACTTTATGTTTCAGTCATACTATAGAGGTTTTGGTTAGCATTCTAAGCATTGCTATTTGCACTTTTAGCCAAAGGAAACTGTGGGACTTGTCAGCATTTTTGTGTCTACAATACAATACCACTTGACAGATTATTGGTAAAAAAAAAAAGACTTCTTGAGGGTGTGTTGCAAATGACCCAGTGGATCAAAACAGGAAAAGCAAAAATGATGATTTTTAAAGGAGCTATTTTTACTGTGAAATAATTTGTAGTTTATTCTTTGGTTCTTTAAATTCCCTTTAATAAAATATGATAATATCTGCCCTCTTCCATCCATATATATTTTGAAACTTAAGCTCTCATTAATAGAGATATGCAAACTCTCACCAGTATAAATTGTTCAAGGCTTATATCCATTACAATGTATCTGTAGCTTGATTAATATTGATTTGTGACACTATTGCTCTAATTAAATACTTATATCTCACCACAAATTTTTATGACTGATCTATATCTGTTTATATCTATACCTATATCTATAGCTATATAACTATAAAGCTATACACACACACATGTGTATATGTGTGATTTAAATTAGAGACAGAGTCTCACACTGTTACTCAGGCTGAAGTACAGTGGCATGATCATAGCTCACTGAAACCTTGACTTCCTAGGTGCAACTGATCCACCTGCCTCTGCCTCTTGAGTAGGGTTTACAGGCTTGGGTACTACTGGCAGGGTACAGGCATGCACTTCTGTGCATAGTTGATTTTTTTTTAAATTGTAGATATGGAGTCTCATTCTGTTGCCCAGGCAGTTCTTGAACTCCCGGCCTCAAGTTATCCTCCCACCTCAGCTTCCCAAAGTGCTGAGATTACAAGCATGAGCTGCCACAGCTGACCAGATATATTTTCTTTATATTTATAAGGTATCCAGTACTTTGATTCAAATGTAGCTTACTATTACTTTCACCATCTGTCAAAATACTTGAAGAAAGAGGTCAAGGATACACTCTAAATGTATGTGTTATCCCATATGAAAAAGTCTCCTCCATTTAGAAAAAAAAAATCTCACATTTTTCTTCCCACAGGAAAGTTCAAAGTATATATATATATACATATATATATATGTGTATATATATGTGTATATATATATGTATATATATATGTATATATGTGTGTATATGTATATATGTATATGTATATATTTCTCACAATATATAGGCTTTTTAAAAATGGAAAGCCATTCATCAGTACCATGATGTTTTTAAGCAAACTTAAAAGAAACACAGAAAAGTGTGTAGGAATAAAATTAAATATTGAATAGATTTTGTAATTTTTGCTCAAATTTACCAAAGAAAAATAACTGCTTTCTGTAAGGTAGTATTTATAATGTAGTACGTGGGTCATTTAGATTGTCAAAGAAAAGGCCAAATCACTTGACTACAAAATTCAAATAATCATCAGAAAATGTTGTTCAATCTAATGAGAACTTGTTACCATCAAAACAGGCCACACAGCCATTATATTGAAAGCAAGAATCTGTCAAGTTTCTGATATCCACATGTGTCCCAAAGACCTTCTTAAATAAATAATTCATTGCTAAAATTAAAGAGTACACACTTAATCAAACAAGCCACATTTTTTAGACATGTGGATTTACGTGCCCTCATTCACATTCTTAGTTACTTATCTGGTGACATGTGAAAACCCATGTGACAGTGGCAGCTCTGACCCATAAGAATATGTGTATTTGAACTGTATAAGCATTGTTTATATTTTCCTGCATCTAAATCCAACCTTTTATGAGAGTATATTTCAAATCCATTAAAATATTGACGTGTGTTTAAATTATGTGACATTTCTCACTTTAATTCCTATAAACGGTATCACTGATCTCTCACTTCTCTTCCATTTCCAGCGTTACCATCAGTGTTAAGCCATACTTTATGGCAACACAGCCTGCCTGACTTCTTAGTGTCCCCCTTTTCTAGCACAAACCAAGCTTGATACCTCAAGTCATCATTTCTAAGGATATAAATATCTTATTACATTATTTCTGCTCTCAGAAACATTTAGTGGGCTTTTAATATTCTGTTAAAATTCTACTCTGCTAACCATTCTTATAGCAAAACTTATATTCATGTAATAGATATGGCCTTTTTATTTTCTGTGCCTCTATACATCCATCAGACAAAAATCTGCTTCTCACATGTTATTAAGTGAATATTTAATAAAGGGATTCCTATGAGGCTAGTGTTTCTCTACCAGTAATTTGTAATTAGGTGACAGTAATTTGAGTCAGCTTCATGAATAATCAGCCTCAGAAGACATACAGAAACCGAGAGGAGACATTTTCCATTGTTAGCGCATAGAAACATCAAATAATTAAACATTTATTAAACAGTCGGCATCTGCCATACACTATTTTAAATGATTTTAATACAATGTTGCTTTCTAAATAGTCTCTCCCTTTTTAATCTAGTGCAGACATCCAATCTTCAGGCAGTAAGAACAACGAAATAATCAGAGAGGGAAGGAAAACTAACAGTGTTGTTAAGCAAGCAAAAAATTGTAGCTGGTTCTTTAGTTCCTGTTTCAATTCCTGGTTGGTCTGGCTTTAACTTGTTGTTGTTGTTCTTTTTCATTTTTTGTGAAAAGTTGAAATCTTTTTTCACAGATGAGCTCATTGTCTACTTCAGCCATATAAGATATGCAAAATGTTCCCAATTTCTTACACATTTTTATTCCCTGCTGATGTACACCAGCACTGTTACAGCCAGTGATAAAGTAAGAGTTGAATTGCTTTTTTTATTTTCGGGCATTTGGATGTCCACATTATTAGTATATTATATATTAAAGTCAACTTACAATGTATCGCAGTGTACACCGTAATCAGCCAGGCTCTTGTCACAAGTTCCAAAGCTTAAGGGCTATATTCTCCTCTTAAAGTATTCTGCTTTTTGGCAATGTGGCCCCTCTTTTCAGGTGCAAAACACTTACATAACTAATTAGCCAGATGAGTATATTAGGGAGTTACAGTGATAAAAAGAAAGCATTTCGAATCTGGGGGCAAAACACAAGGGATGTTTGAGTTTATGTGACTAACTATAATTTCATGAAAAGTAAGAATCAGGGGTATCAGAGCACTCTAATTATGCAGATAGTCTTACATTTAATTTTCAAAATGTATTTATAGTGCTAAATAACATATAACATGAAATATACACTCAACAACTTTTTAAGCATACAGTACAGTATTGTTAATTATATGTACATTGTTGTACAGTTGATATGGTTTAGTTCCGTGTCCCCACCTAAATCTAATCTTATATCTCCTATAATTTCCATCTGATGTAGGAGGGACCTGGTGAGAGATAATGGAATCATAGGGAGGGTCTGTCCCATGATGTTCGCATGATAGTGAACAAATCTCACAAGATCTGATGGTTTGAAAAATGGGAGTTTCCCTGCACAAGCTCTCTCCTCTCTTGTCTGCCATCATGTGAGATGTGTCTTTCACCTTCCACCATGATTGTGAGGCTTCCCCAAACACGTGGAACTGTGAGTACAATAAACCTCTTTCTTTTGTAAATTGCCTCCTATGGGTATATCTTTATCAGCAATATGAAAATGAACTAATACAGTAAATTGGTACCAGTCGAGTGGGGTACTGCTGAAAAGATACCTGAAATTGTGGAAGCAACTTTGGAACTGGGTAACAGGCAGGGGTTGGAACAGATTTAAGGGCTCAGAGGAAGAGAGAAAAATGTGGGAAAGTTTGGAATTCTCTAGAGAATTGTCGAATGGCTTTGACCAAAATGCTGATAGCAATATGGACAATGAAACTTAGGCTGAGGTGGTCTCAGATGGAGATGAAGAACTTGTTGGGAGCTGGAGCAATGGTGACTCTCATTATGTTTTAGCAAAGACACTGGTGGCATTTTGCCCCTGCCCTGTAGATTTGCAGAACTTTGAACTTGAGAGAGATGATTTAGGGTACCTGGCAGAAGAAACTTCTAAGCAGTAAAGCATTCAATAGGTGACTTGGGTGCTGTTAAAGGTATTCAGTTTGGAAAATTTGCAGTCTGACAATGAGATAGAAAAGAAAATCCTGTTTTCTGAAGTGAAATTCAAACCGGTTGAAGAAATTTGCATAAGTAATGAGGAGCCAAATATTAATCACCGAGACAATGGGGGAAATGTCTTTAGAGCATTCAAGAGAACTTTGCAGCAACCCCTCCATCACAGGCCAGAGGCCTAGGAGGCAAAAATGGTTTTGTGGGCTGGGCCCAGGGTCCCAGTGCAATGTGCAGCCCAAGTACTTGATGCCTTGTGTCACAGCTGCTCCACCTCTGACTGAAAGGGACCAATGTAAAACTCAGGCCATGGCTTCAGAGGGTGCAAGCCTCAAACTTTGGCAGCTTCCATGTGGTGTGGAGCCTGTGAATGCACAGAAGTCAGGAAATAAGTTTTGGTAACCTGAACCTAGATTTCTGAAGATGTATGGAAACTCCTGGATGTCCAGGTAGAAGTTTGCTGTAGGGGTGGGGTCCTCATGAGAAGCCACTCTTAGGTCAGTGTGGAAGGGAAATATGCAGTGGGAGCCCTCACACAGAGTTCCTACTGGGGCACCACCTAGTGGAGCTGTGAGAAGAGGGCTACCGTTCTCCAGACCCCAAAATGATAGATCCACTGACAGCTTGCACCATAAGCCTAAAAAAGCTACAGATTCTTAACACCAGCTGGTCATAGCAGTCAGGAGGGAGGCTATTCCCTGCAACGCCACAGGGGTGGAGCTACCCAAGACATGGAAACCTACCTCTTGCATCAGCATAACTTGGATGTGTGATATGGAGTCAAAGGAGATCATTTTGGATCTTTGAGATTTGACTGCCCTCTTGGATTTCGGACTCGCGTGGGGCCTGTAGCCCCTTTGATTTGGCCAAATTCTCCCATTCAGAATGGCTGTATTTACCCAATTTCTGCACCCTTATAGTATCTAGGAAGTGACTAACTTACTTTTCATATTACAGGCACAGAGGTGGAAGGGATTTGTCTTGTTTCAGATGAGACTTGGGACTGTGGACTCAAGTTAATGCTGAAGTGAGTTTTGGGGACTGTTGAGAAAGCGTGATTGTGTTTTGAAATGTGAAGACATGAGATTTGAGAGGGTCCAGCAGTGGAACAGTGTGGATTCACTCTGTGTCTCCACTCAAATCTCATCTTGTAACTCCAATAATTTCCAAGTTTTGTGGGAGGGACCTGGTGTGAGATAACTGAACCATGGGGTGGATCTTTCCCATGCTGTTCTCCTGATAGTGAATAAGTCTCAGGACATCCAGTGGTTTTAGAAATGGGAGTTTCCCTGTGCAAGCTCTCTTGTCTTTTTTCTGCTGCAGTGTGAGATGAGCCTTTCACCTTCCACCATGATCGTAAGTCCTCCCAGCCAATAAACCTCTCTTCCTTTTGTAAATTGCCTAGTCTTGGGTATGTCTTTATCAGCAGTGTGAAAACGGACTAATAAAACAATGAACCTTTAGAACTTTTCCATCTTGCATGGCAAAACTCTATACCTACCAAGTTGCAAATTCCCCATCCCACTCCGCCAGTCTCTGGTAACCACCATTATATACTCTGCTTCTCTGAGCTTGACTATTTTATAGATACCTCATATAAATAGAACATTCAATATTTTCCCTTTTGTGACTGGCTTATTTTCCTCAGCATGATGACTTGAAATTTCATCTATGTTTTAGCATAAGACAAAATTTCCTTCTTTATTAAGGCTGAATATTCCAGTGTATATACATAACAAATTTATCATTTGTCTGTCAATGTACATTTAGGATGTTTCTAAATCCCCACTATTGTGAGTAGTGCTGCAATGAATATAAGAATGCAGATATCTCTTCAATGTATGGATTTCTATTATTTCGTGTAAATCCTCAGAAGTGGTTTGAAGTACAGTATGATCCATTTTGATACATTTGGATCATACAGTAGTTCTATTTTACTGTTTGAGGACCATTGACACTGCCTTCCGTAGTGGCTGCATCACTTTACATTTCCACCAACAGTGTGCAAGGGTTCCAGTTTCTCTCTCACAACCCATGCTGTTATTTTTACTTTTCTATAATGGCCATTCTAAACAAATGTTCAATAATTTCTCATTGTGGTTTTCATTTGCATTTCTCTGATGACGGAGCACTTTCTCACAGACCTAATGGCCATTTGTATGTATCTTTAGAGAAATCCCTACTCCAGTCATTTGCCCATTTTTAATTGAGCTATTTGTGCGTTGTGAGGTTTTTTTAAATTTTTATTTTTGGTTTTGTTTTGTTTTCCTGTCTAGTTGCTTGAGTTCCTTACTTATTTTGGATGTTAGCCCATTATCAAATGTATGGGTTTCAAATATTTTCTCCTATTCAGTAGGCTGTCTCTTCATTTGGTTGATTGTTTCTTTTTACAAACAGACGTTTTTAAATTTGATATAGTCCGACTTGTTTATTTTATTTTTGTTGCCTTTGCTTTTGGTGTCACATCTAATAAATCATTAAGAAGACCAATATAAAACTTTCTCTTATGTTTTCTTCTAGAAGATTTATAGTTTAAGGTCATGCATTAAAGTTTTTAATCCATTTTGGGTTAGTTTTTTTGTATAACATAAATAAGGTCTAAATTTCATTCTTTTAAAATTTGTTTTCTTATATCTAAATATTCATGACTAAAATGATGTTCTTTAAAGTTACCTAATTACTATTAGAGTGATACAAGTACTTTGTAACATAAGGATACTATATTACTTAACTTCTTCATTTCTATGTCCTAACAGAGACACTCACTCACAATTGCCCCTTTTCACTAATACAAATTTGACCTACACAGAAATCAGTTCATTTATCTGGTTATCAATTTCCTCTAGAACACATGATGTATCTGTTTAAGCAGTTCTTTAATTGTCTAGTTTCCACTTGTCCTTCATTTACAATACTAGTCTCATATTCTACAGTTTGACTTATTTGTCTACACACTCTGCCCCAACACATTTTCATAAACTTTGCTTACATTTCCCTGTAATGTACACCTACAGTACCCTGCTCCTTACCCAGACCATAGCATCAATAAAATGCTTTCTAGATTTCTTAATTTTTTTTTTTTTGCCTGTTTGAATCACTGGTCTGTGATTGTGTGGGAAATGAATTCTATGAATTATTGCATTATAGGTATAAAATACATTTTGCCAATATTAGACATTAGTTAATTATTTGTTGAATAAGTAAACATCCTGCTGCACTCTTTTGGTCTAGGTGACCTCACTGCATCCTTTGATACCAAGTTCAATGTCACTAACTTTGGATTAAGGTTGCCCTCAATTTGAATTTCAGCATAGCAACTGCCTGTGGAGATTTGAGTAAGCCTTTTACACCAATTAATCTTAGCTTTATAATCTATAAAAAGAAATAGGCAGTTTAGATCCTTTGCATTTAATGTGATCAAGTTTTTAAAGATGGATGGAAGAATGGAGAGAGGACAATAAATATGAAGTAAATAGTATAAAACTGCAATGCAATGTAGTTACAACCCTAATCCCTAAGGTATGTGGAAAACCTTTATTTGTAAACTGTGTAGATATATATAATGATGTGGGAAGTAAAGGAGATTGATGAATGAAAGGTGACAGAATAAGAAAATAAACAGAACAATGCTATCTTTTCTTTTTCTCCCCTTTCCGTCTTATACTCCCTGTTTTGCTTCCTTACAATGTAAGAATATAAACAACAGAACAATGTTATCTTTACTTTTTTCCCCATTCTGTCTTCTTCTTCTTCTTCTTTTTTTTTTTTTTTTTTTTTTTTTATACAGAGTTTTTTTCTGTCACCCAGGCTGGAGTGCAGTGGTGAAATCTCGATTCACTGCAACCCCCACCTCCTGGGTTCAAGTAATTCTCCTGCCTCAGCCTCCCAAGTAGCTGAGATTACAGGCTCACACTACCACACCTGGCTAATTTTTGTATTTTTAATAGAGACAGCATTTCACCATGTTGACCAGGCTGGTCTGGAACTCCTGACCTCAGGTGATCCTCCTGGTTTGGGGTCCCAAAGTGATGGGATTAGAGGCTTCAATGACCACACCTGGCCCATTGTGTCTTACACTCCCTTTCTTGCTGCCTTTTAAAACAGTCCTCTTATTACTTCTTGCATTTTTCACTTTGCTAAATTTCTTTATGTGTGGTTGGTTATAAACTAGAGGTTCTTTCTTTTTCCTTTTTTCTACCTGCATATTTATCTTAAATCTTTTTGCTTTCCTTTTTCATTTTCTTCCTGTTTCTCATGTTGTTAAGAATTAGCTTAAGATATTTTTCATGAGTATTAATAAAAGATAGAACAAAATACGGTGAAAACATTTATTTGTATACTGCAACTCCTAAGTCAAAGAATTTTCTGTTTTCCATCTGTGTATTTGAAAGCTTAAGCGCTGCATTTGATCAAATAAAGAATGATGTATAATTTATCAATCCCTCTTGAGCTAGATTCTTTCAAAATGCAATCTTTAAAAATATTTAACATCAAATAATATAATATTGTGCAATTTGGGTGTACAAAAGCTGTTATTGAATTTTTCTTATTTCTAAGAGTAAGAAGACCAATGGTTTGCAATAACATAATTTTTCTTGGTGTTCAAGAGTTAACATAACTTTTAAATAATAATTCAACATATGAAAGAATGTTCAGGTTTATTAATAATCAGGAAACAAATTAAATCACCTTGGTGGCTGCAGTAGTGATACTGCCTGCAAATCCATCAACCGAACTATACGGTAGATTCTATTATTTCAACATGTACACTGCCATGCAGAGCCCTTATTGCTTTGCAGTTCGTCACCTCCAAACAAACCATATTATTAATTTCTACTTTTATGAGGCCTCCTAGATTTACCTTGTATCTTTACTTATAATCTATCATTATAAATTATTTTTATATGATTATGTCATATTGTTCTCTCTAGTTTATAAAATCTTTATATATTTAGTAGAATCTGGCTTATTTCTTTTTCTTTTCTTTTGTTCTTTTTTTACTTTAAGAAAAAAAAATAAAACAAAGTCTCATTCTTTTGTCCAGGTAGGAATGCTGTGGTGTAATCTCAGCTCACTGCAACTTCTGCCTCCCAGGTTCAAGCCATTCTTCTGCCTCAGTTTCACAAGTTGTTGGAATTACAGATATGCACCACCAGCCCAACTAATTTTTGTATTTTCAGTAGAGATGGGGTTCCACCATGTTGGCCAAGCTGTTCTTGAACTCCTAACCTCAAGTGATTCACCTGCGTCTGCCTCCCAAAATGCTGGGATTACAGGCATGAGCCACCTTGCCCGGCCATGGCTTATTTTTATTTATTTTATTTATTTATTTACTCACTTATTTATTTATTTGAGATAGGGTCCCATTCTGTTACCCAGACTGAAGTGCGGTGGCATGATCTCAGCTCACTGCAACCTCCATCTCCCAGGCTCAAGCTATTCTCCTGCCTTACCCTCCAGAGTAGCCGGCATTACAGGCATGCACCACTACTGCTTGGCTAATTTTTGTACTTTTAGTAGAGATGGGGTTTCACCATGTTGGCCAGGCTGGTCTCAAACTCCTGACCTCAAATGATCCATCTGCTTGGACCTCCCAAAGTGCTGGGATTACAGGCATGAGCCACCTCGCCTGGTCAGCTTATTTCTTTAGCCTAAAAATGTTGATTTAATGACTACTTTACCTATCTATTTTAGTTAGCAAAGTAAAAATATTTGAGTTAATGATTTCTCTTTTCTCAAATGTTAAATCTCTCTCTTTTCTAAGGTGTCCCCAGCTCTCTGTCTGCCTCTTAATTTTCTCCAAAGTTGCACAAATATACCTTCCTTAAGTTTCTTAGATTTGACTTACTGCTCACCCACCAACACGCAGTGTCTTAACACATTGTAGCTGGGCAGTAAGGGAGATATTTCAGTGAATATTTATCTTCATCTCACAATTTGCTACCATATTTCTCATAATGAATTTGCTTAATTTCCACAAACATAAAAGTCTTACTCTACAAAAAAAGACAATCTTATGTATTTAAAGCTGTGCATTCCAAAACACATACTTATTTTCAGGCTTTCCTTCACTTCTGTAATATGTATAAATCTATCCAATATATTAATTCATATGAATTCCTTTGAATCTAACATCATTTATTTAGCTGCATATTTATGTAAAGATAGTCTGAATAAATGTTTCTCTGTTTCTTTTAATTGAGTAACAATTTTTCACACTCTTTGCAAATATGAAAGTTTAACTAGATTTAATTCCAATCCAAGTAATTAAGAGACATCATTTTGAAATTAATTAAAAAATAACTCATGCTAATCCTGAAACCAAACTACCTAAGTCTATAATTTGATAAAAAATATCCAGTTTTATATTCAGAAAAAGTGTTAATTATTTGAAGATTTAACTCTAGATCATGTCAAGTTCCTCAATGGCTACAAAATCTTATAAATAACAAGGTAATAAAATTCTTTACCTTTAGTATAAATATGTGCTCTAAAAAATATATAGCAAGACCCAAATTGGAGCTTAAAACCTGATGAGTTAGTGTAATGCCAAATGCACATAAAAATGGGTTCTGTAAATTTCCCATGAGAGATGATTCATTACTTTGAAGACGTTGATCAGGCAGATGTTATATTGAGCTATTTCCTCTGGTTCCTCTCATTTATCCTTCACTTGCCAGTATATGTGAGAAATACTCTTTATGTGGGCTGATGTTGCTGCCTAATGCTCATCTTTTGCTCTCAACTCCTGGGGCTTTGAACATGAATGTGTCTATTTTTGCAAGGAAATGATGGCATAATTAATTTTTGAATAGTAGTGTTCTCTGAGTAATTATTCAGTAAATAGCCATCTAGCATTATTCAAAAAAGCATACATTTACAAATAAAACAGTTATACTTTGAATTCTTGTGTGAGGCACATCAACACATTAAGAGTGAATTATATTATGTAGGTCTAAATTTGTTTGCAATTTTGCTTTTTATTTCATTGTATTAAGGATATTTATTGTATTCATTAGATTACCCAGGCCTATCCCAGAACCAAGATAGAAGGCACTGTTCATAGACATCGATGTATTTTCTGAATATAGTTTTAACAAAGGGTTAGTAGTCTCTGGTACCACTAAGCAGAAGTGTACATCACAAATTCAACACTTGCTAAAATACAAAGCTCACTGAAATACTAATTCTGGTATGTTTTAGAAAGGACAGCAGAGTGGAAATCAGACCAATCCTAAATTAGTTAAAGTCATAGAGTAAAAATCATACTGTGAGTAATGGCATCTCTTTCCTAGGGGTAAAGTTAATTTCTGGAACTTTAGTGTTCCTTATTCTCACTTTAGGCTCTTGCTATAACTTAATCTCCAAGAATCTTTCCCATGCCATAATTTGAGATTTTTAGAAAATGATTTATTCATAAAACTCACCTCAGTGGGTTTTGGTATTTTTGTGTTTTTGTGTTTGTTTGCTTGTTTTATCAATGCCACAAGTCATAAGAAAAACAGTATCAAATTGTTTGCTGAACTGCACGTTAATCACATGAGCAGATCGGTTAGAATACAATCCATTTAGAAACCTGATACTTTTCATCAGTCTAATATTGAAACATTGGAGTATAAAAATGTGTGTTTAAACCATATTTCTTCTGCATATGTCTCACTAAGCCACACTGAACAACTTACATTTCTGACAATGTTTCATCTCTAAAATATTAGAAAAAAGAGTTTTAGAGGTATTGGGAAAACCAGAAGGGATATATATGGATAGATATTATAATACCTATCTATCATAACATAATTTGTAATGTTATAACTAATAAAATTAATAATTTATGGTGAATATATAAAGAAATCTTAAAAACTTAACCCTTATAAAAACTAGAGTATTTGGTTTGTATAAGGAAACTTTATCCTAATAGCTTTAATAAGTAATTTATTAAATATCTTACACCAGAGAGTTTTACCTATGTTATCTTATTCAATATTCACAATCATCTTATGAATAGCTCTTGAGAAAAATCAACAAAAACTGCAAATCTCCCTATACAGCTCATCTCCTTGGAGCACCTACTTCCTATTAGGATCTATATATTTACTACCCAGTGCCTTCAGGGAGCTGCACTTTATATTATGTTCACAATTTATAGCTGTAATCTATAAGAAGATCTGTCTGATAAAGCTTTACTAAGAACCTCACAAGGGACAGAAGTTTCACAGATCTATTCTTAAAATATAAATGTGATCATTCTTAAAAGCCACTGAAGTCTTCACATTGTTCTTAAGATAAAGCTCAAAGTATTATTTTTGCCTTCTTCTTAATGTCTCTAATACAGTACAGGTCTCTGTGATTCTTAACATGATTCATTCATGCTGGTTTTCTCTCTTCCTTTCATCTCCTTTTTTTCTCACTGTCTAGGGCTTTCAGTTATGTAGTTCAAGTGACAAGAATGTCTTCTCTTTTCTTATCTGTCTACCTGCTCTATTGAAATGTGCTTTTCCCAGAAGAGCCAATACTGTGCTCCCATTCAAGATTAGAATGTATCCATAAATTTTCTCATAGCACTTCTTAGTTTTTCCTCATATATTTATTAGTACTTAAGCCATCTGTTATATTTCCAGGTTTAGGTATGTGTTTAATCATAGCAAGAAACATATCTCTTTTATACAGTGGTTCTCAAACAGAAGAAGCTCAGTAAATATTTGTAGAATGAATAAATGAATCCTAAATGAGGCCATGCTATTTTATCTCATGTGTGTATTTGTTTGTTCCTTGGTTTCTGTATTAGTCTGTTCTCACAGTGCTATAAAGAACTACCTAAGACTGGGTAATTTATGAAGAATAGAGGTTTAACTGACTCACATTTCTGCAAGCTGTACAGAAAGCATGGCTGTGAGGGCTCAAAAAAACTTACAATCATGGCGGAAGGGTAAAGAGGAAGCTGGCACAATCTTCACATGGCTAAGAGAAAGGGTGAATGGGGAAATGTTACACATTTTGAAACAACTATATCTCATGAGAACTCATGCACTATCACAAGAACAGCAAGGGGGAAATTCATTTCCATGATCCAATCACCTCCACCAGGTCCTTCCCCTAGTATTGGAAATTACAATTCAACATAAGATTTGAGTAGGGACACAGAGTCAAACCATATTAATCTGTCTGGAGCAAGTGAGGGTAGGTTTTCAGAAGAAACCAAGCAATATCTTGAATGCTTTGCTGTTTAGAAATTTCTTCTGCCATATATCCTAAGTCATCTCTCTCGAGTTTGCAATTTAACAGATCTCCAGAGCAGGGGCACAATACCACCAGTCTCTTTGCTAAAGCACAGCAAGAGGGACCTTTACTCCAATTTGCAGTAAGTTCCTCATCTCCATCTGAGACCACCTCAGCCTGGACTTCATTGTGCATATCACTACCCGCATTTTAGTCATAAACATTTAACAAGTCTCTTAAGAATTTCCAAACTTCCTTCATCTTCCTGTCTTATGAGCCCTTCAAACTGTTCCAACCTCGGCCTATTACCTAGTTCCAAAGTTGCCTCCACATTATGAGGTATTTTTAGAACAATGCTCCACTTCTCTGGTATGAATTTTCTGTATTTGTCTCTTCTCACACTTCTATAAAGAACTATCCTAGACTGGGTAATTTATTAGGACAAAAAATTTAATTCACTCACAGTTCCTGAGGTTATACAGGAAGCACGGCTGCAGAGTCCTCAGGAAACTTACAATCATAGTAGAAGGGTGAAGGGGAAGCAAGCAATTTCTTCACATGGTGGAGCAAGAAGAAGAGAACAAAACTTGGAAATGCTACACACTTTTAAACAACCAGATCTTGTGAGAACTCACTATCATGAGAACAGCAAGGGGAAAATTTGTCCCTGTGTTCCAATCACTTCCTACCAGGGTTGCCCCACAAATATTGGGAATTACAGTTTGACATGAGATTTGGGTGGTGACACAGAGCTAAAGTATATCAGTTTGGTTTGGTCTTCTATTTAAAATTTATTTTTACTGCATTAAAGCAAGCACTTACTTTTAAATGAAATAACTCATCAAAGCCCTTATTTTAACATGGTTTATTCAAAAAAGAAATAAAATAAAGGGGCATTGGTGTATTCTATATTTTTACATTTTATTTTAGTGTTCTAGTTTTGTGGACACTTGGGGAAAATAAAATAATTATTAGTCATAGTTTATAAAATAATATTCATCAGCTTAATGTTGTCAGTAAATCTTCAGGGAATAAAAACATTTTAGCTCAATATTATATTTTAAAGGTCATCAAATTTCCAAGAATTTTATAGAAAAAAATGACTCCAAATTAATTAACCCCACTTGAGACTGGAGAAGCATAACCAAGAGAAAATGAAACTGTGCTATGTACATAGCATGTTTTATTGTGATAAACTTGTGAAGTGACCTGAAGAAATCTTTGTTCTTAGATTTTATTACTAATTGATGTTTATATGTGTTCCCTAAAAAAAATGCACAGACTGAACTTGGCAAGAATTTCTCTGTGTATCAACACATAGTATATATAAAATATATAAATTGAATTTCATATTATGTTTTTGATAAAGGCATTCTCCCAAATCTTTCCTTTATGTGGAATTAGTTTTGTGTAATGCTTCTCTGTTCTTATAACAGCATTTTCCATTTCTTGTTAAAATCATCCATGTCATTCTAATAATTTCATACCCTGATTCCTTCCCTCACAGATTAAGATCTACTCAAGGACAAGAAATACATGACTTTCATGTCATTATCTCAAAACTGGAGATTCACTGGAGATTCATTACTACAATAACTGAAGTCAGATTTTTATAGGTAAATGGCATAAGGTAGACAACAAAGTGATAGATTCTTAGGGGTTAGGATACTTTCCAGACTTCTAAGAAGGCATTAGATTAGAGGCTTTGATCAATGTGCATAGGAAGAAAACAAAAAAAATCTGAAAGCAGTTTGGCAGGTGTCCAGGAAAAGGCTGAGGCAAACACAAATTGCTTTAATACTGTGACATGACATGGAATCTAATAATAGATTAATCTTCTGTTTCTCAACATTCCATCCTACTTTTATTAACTTCTTTAATGATACTCTGAGGAACTCTAACTCCACCAATTCAGAACATTAGTCATGAATCAGCACCTACTTTGAAAATAGGTAGTCACTACAAACTAAGGAACAAGGGCAGTTAATCTTGTGTTTTAAGTCAAATGATATCGTCCATGATTATAACAGAAATTATCTAAAATGACATGAGAGACAGCAGGATACATTTTCCAAAGTGTTTTCTAGGTTGGTCTTTAGAGTAAAAAAGTCTAAGATAAGGGTAAGACTCTAAATTAAAAGTGATTGGAGGAGATTTAGTGAAAGATAACAACAGCAGGCAGAAATATTTTTTTTTCCAAACATTTTGAGTACTCACATAAAACACAACAAAACAAAAACTCTTGGGAAAAAACTTAGGTGAAAAATTATCTTCACTCTCCCAAAATGCAAACAAATGGTGACTGACTGTCAACACACACAAGATGTGAATAATATCCACATCTGTATAGTAAAAGGAATGAAAAAGAAGTATCTGGTGGAGATCAGAAAACAAAAAAAAACAAAAATAGCCAACAGGCCAACAGGCATTCACTTAAATGTGGTAAAAACAGGGTGAGGGTTGCTTTTCTTGATGCTAGGCAAAGGGCTCACAATGGAACGGACTGATGAGTGGAAAAAGTACAGTCTCTCAGAATTCTCCAGACTGGCATTTGAGAGCTCCATTCTATACAGAAGGAAAGAAAAAGGTCCCTACCAAAGCGTGGTTAGGCAACAGCACTACAAAATCTAACAAGGCAAGCCAATAGAATTTTTGAAATATGACACAAAATAGATATAAGGTGGAAGTCCTGTGATATTAGAAATATTTCCTAAAACTTATCTCATTCTGAGTTGGAAAAAAACTAATTTCTAATGGAAATAAGAAATATAGAAGTATGTGTATAAAACCCCACAGAAAAATACTATATGAAACCAAAAAGCGAAGTGTGGTAAGAAAGATAATTGCTCTCTTGTAAAAAATAAAATTATGCCAGAAAGATGTGCACACAAAAATTACTTAGCATGCTCCTTCAAAATGCATTAAAATAAAAGAAGAAAATAACCAAAGACATAAAAGCATGACATAGATCAGAATTAGAGATGCTCAGAATGAGGTAACAGAATCTCAAAAAGAATTTGTTATAAAACAAATCATTTTAGGCAATTAAGATTAGCAAGTTATAACAAAAAAGCCAATAAGAGCAAAGGATAAAATAAAGAGGAAGAAGAAAAAAAACAAAAAACATTCAAAATAAATACAGAGCCTTTTAGCAAGTGACTGACTGGATGGTACCACCTGCCTGAAACAAACAAACATATCAAAACAGAAGAGTGTCTATATGAAATAATGATTTTCAAGGCACTGGGCAACAGACAGATGACATTCCAGACAGATTAGAAATGAGTGAGATAAGCCCCACAGGTGCTCCAGCCTAGTGCCTGGAACACAGACAGATAATAGCTGACTCCTACAGTCAGAGAGACAGAAATAAGAATCTGGCAACAAAATTAAAACCACAATGAGATACTTTCTCACAACAGTCAGATAACTAAAAATTTTAAATAAATAAATAAATAACCCAGATATCAGCAACGGTGGGGAGAAAATAGAATGCTTATACAATGTTTGTGGGAAAGTACATCAGTAAAATCACTATGAAAAACTGTGCAGATTTCTTAAAAAACTAAAAAAAAAGAACTACCATTTGACCCAGCAATCCCACTACTGGATATGTACCCAAAGGGAAATAAATTGTTATCCCAAAAAGACATCTGCATTTGTGTGTTTCTCACAACACTTATTCACAAAAGCAAAGTCATGGAATCAACCTAAGGGTCCATCAATAGATGACTAGATAAAGAGAATGTGGTATATGTATAACATGGAATACTACAAATCCATAAAAATGACTGAAATTCCATCTTTTGCAGTAACCTGGTTAGAGCTGGAGGCCATTATTGTCAGTGATGCAGCTATAAAACAGAAATAAAAACCACATATTCTCTCTTACAAGTGGTGATGCAGTATTTTTCTCTCCTTTTACAGATAAATGCGGGGTTTTGTCTCAAGACCAAGAAAAATTAGGCACCCAGACACATTGAAAGGTGAGGAGGGTGGAATTTATTTTATTTTTACTTTTTATTATACTTTAAGTTCTGGGTTACATGTGCAGATTGTGCAGGATTTTTACATAGGTATAAATATGACATGGTGGTTTCCTGCATCCATCCCCCTGTAATCTACATTAGGTATTTCTCCTAATGTTATCCCTCCCCAAACCCCCCACACCCTCCTATCCTTTCCCTAGCTCCCACACCCTCCAGCGGGCCTGGGTGTGTGATATAACCCTCCTGTGTCCATGTGTTCTCATTGTTCAACACCCAATTATGAGTGAGAACGGGCGGTGTTTGGTTTTCTGTTCTTGTGTTAGTTTTTTGAGAGTGATGGTTTCCAGCTTCATCCATGTCCATGCAAAGGACATGAGCTCATCCTTTTTTATGCCTGCATAGTATTCCATGGTATATATGTGCCACATTTTCTTTATCCAGTCTATCATTGATGGGCATTTGGATTGGTTCCAAGTCTTTGCTATTGTAAATTGTGCTGCAGTGAACATACGTGTGCAAATGTATTTTTAATAGAATGATTTATAATCCTTTGGGTATATACCCAGTAATGGGATTGCTGAGTCAAATGGTATTTCTATTTCTACATCCTGGAGGAATTGTCACACTGTCTTCCACAATAGTGGAACTAATTTACATTCCCACCAATAGTGTACAAGTGTTCCTATTTCTCCACATCTTCTCCAGCATCTGTTTTCTCCAAATGTTTTAATGATCACCATTCTAACTAGCATGAGATGGTATCTCAATGTGGTTTTGATTTGCATTTCTCTAATGACCAGTTATGGTGAGCATGTTTTCATATGTTTGTTGGCTGTACTTCTTTTGAAAAGTGTCTGTTCATATCCTTTCCCCACCTTTTGAGGTGGTTTTTTCTTGTAAATTTATGTTCTTTGTAGACTCTAGATATGAGCCCTTTGTCAGATGGGTAGATTGCAAAAATTTTTTGCCATTCCGTTGTTTGCCGGTTCATTCAAATGATAGATTCTTTTGCTGTGTAGAAGCTCTTAAGTTTAATTAGATCCCATTTGTCTATTTTGGCTTTTGTTGCCATTGCTTTTGGTGTTTTAGTCATGAAGTCCTGGTCTATGCCTATGTTCTGAATGGTATTAGCTAGGTTTTCATCTAGGTTTTTGTAGTGTTAGATCTTATGCTTAAATCTTTAATCCATCTGGAGTTAATTTTTATATAAGGTGTAAAGAAGGGGTCCAGTTTCAGCTTTCTGCACATGGCTAGCCAGTTTTCCCAACATCATTTATTAAACAGGGAATCCATTCCCCATTGCTTGTTTTTGTAAGGGTTGTCAAATATCAGATGGTTGTAGATACGTGGCATTACTTCTGAGGCTTAGGTTCTGTTCCATTGGTCTATATCTCTGTTTTGATTACTGTAGTATTGTAGTATAGTTTGAAGTCAGGTAGCATGATGCCTCCAGCTTTTTTTTTTCCTCTCTTAGGATTGTCTTGGCTATGTGGGCTCTCTTTTGATTCCAAATGTAGTTTATGGTGGTTTTTTCCAGTTCTTTAAAGAAGGTCAATGGTAGTGTGATGGGGATAGCATTGAATCTGTAAATTACTTTGGGCAGTATGGCCATTTTCAGGATATTGACTCTTCCTAACCATGAGCAGAAAGTGGAATTTATTAAGTGAAAAAAAAGCACTCAGTACAGAAAGGGGTCCTGCATGCAGGTTTTCACCTCACAGATTGAATACCAGGCCACCACACATGAGCTGAAGAGGCCAGACTCCTCCCTTGCATAAGGCCCAAATTCCTGGTGGCTCCACCCCATTCCCCCAGTGTATGTGGTCTATTGCAGGCATTCCCAGGTGAAACCCTGTGCAGGTTACTTTATCTGCACAAAAATATCTGATATATATGCTTGTGGGGTGGGTCAGAGATTCTCCAGGGGCCTTTCCCTATTTGCCTAGGCATTTGGCTGTCTCCTGTATGTATCAATGGGAGCTAAACAATGGGTCGTATGGACATACAGAGACAGATAATAGAATCTGGGCACTCCAAAAGGGTGGAGACCATGTAGGATGTAGGTGAGTATTAAAATTTACCTCTTGGGCACAACATTCCTTATTTGAGTGACAGGCGAACTAGAAGCCCAAAACTCACTATTATGCAACATGTCCATGAAACAAACATGCCCATATAACCCCTGAATTTATCAAAAAATAAAATAATAAACAAAAAATCAGATTAAATAAACATATAAAGAAATGTTTAAAGAACTGGCAGGCCAAGGATTCTAAATTCACCAGCTTCAGCAAGGTTGAGGGTACACAAAGGGAAGCCCAAGATCTGCAGAGGATGTTTAGCAGAGTTTGATCAGCATAGGACAAAATGACCTGAGGCTGGGTAAATAATCATCTGAAACGATTAGAGGGAACTGTTCCAAAGGACTCCAGCAGGGCTAGGAATAGAGCCTATTCCCACTGACCTCACTGGCAAACTTCAAAATCATGGAGCACTGAGTATTCAGAATGATGTTACTTCAGTTGCAAAAGATAATTAGCCACAGACTAAAGGGTAAGTATTAATTTCCATCTAGCATATCTAAAATTCTTATATACCTAGTAATAGAGTTTCAAAATATATGAAGCAAAAAGTCATAAAAATGAAAACAAAAAATAGGCAAATCAACAAACTCAGGGATTTTAAAATATCTCGCTTTCTGAGTTATTTCTAGAATAATAAATATTCCCCAAAATCTGCAAGATTATAGTACAGTTGAATGACAACATCAGCCATAGTGACCTAATGATTAAGATTGATAAAACACTACTCAACAACAGCAGAACACATATTTTTCAAAGAGCTTACTGAATATTTATCAAGATAGTCCATGTTCTGAGTCATAAAGTATGTTGCAATGAATTTAATAAGTTTCATGTAACATGAGATACGATTCCTGAGACTAGTGGAGTTAATTTATAAATCAATAATCGAAACATATGTCAAAATATTTCTACAGGTGAATAGTGAATAACACACACTTTTAAACAACCAACAGGAGGAAGAAGTCAAAAAAATGTTTTTGACCTGAATGAAAATGGAAACACAATATATCAAAATTCGTGGGAAGCAACTAAACAGTTCTTGAGAGTGATTTAGAACAAGAAACACCTGTAAAAAAGACAAAGTTCTCAAATCAGTTTCAGGAATTCAGTAAAAATAAATATAGAAGATACAAACAGCCCTATTAGCCGAATTGACATAATAGATATTTATAAATATGCCATTCAAAAAGTGTAGAATATACACTCTTTAAAGTACACAAAGACTGTTAACAAGATAGACCATCCTGTGATTCATAAAGTAGGTTTAAGTCAATTTAAAACTATTCAAGTCAGATAAAGTATATTTCCCGATTACAATATATTTAAGTTAAACATCAGTAACAGAAAGCTGAAAAACCTCTAAATACTTGGAAACAAATAGCACACTTTTATTATAAACCAAAGAAGAATTTAAATAAAAAAATTAACTCTACTTTAAACTGAATGGAAATGAAAACATGCAATTTGTTAAAACAGTATTTAGGGAAAACAAAAAGCTCTGGTGCCTATATTCATTATATTAAGTGAAATAAGCCAGGCCCCAAAAGATAAATGTGCAACATGTGAGAATTAAAGAAGTTTATCTCATGAAAGAAAAGAGTAGAACGGTGGTTTCTAGAAGTTGGGAAGGGTATGGGGAAAAGGAAAATGAAGACAGGTTGGTTAATGGGTACAAAATGCAATTAGATAAAAGGAATAATTTTTAGTATTCAATAGTACAATAGTGTGAATATGGTTAACAATAACTTACTATATATTTTATGGTAACTCCAGGATTCAGAATGTTCTCAATACAAAGAATTAATAAATTTTTTATCTGATGATTACATGTTGTATGGATATATCAAGTTATCACATGTACCTCACACATATGTTCAACTATATAGCAATAAAAATTTAAAAAATAAGATAAACATATCAAAACAAAAGTAGCATATTATACACATAAACATACACATAAAGAAATAAAGATCTAAAATTAATAATGCCAGCTTCCAATTTAAGAAACTGGAAAAAGGCAGAAGGCAGACAAATTGAGTCCAAGGAAAGCGGAAAACAATATAACAATAAAGACAAGAGCAGAAATCCATGAAATAGAAAACAGAAAATAATTTTTTAAATCAATGAAATAAATGCAAGCTCTTTTAGAAGATCAGTAATATTGATTGGCCTCCAGACATACTCATCAATTAAAAAGGAAAGAATACACAAATTCCTTATTAAGGAATAAGAAAGTTCACATCACTAGAGATTCTGTAAATATTAAATAGATAAGAAATATTGTGAATAATATTTTGCCAACAAATGTAAAAACAGACAAAGAGACAAATTTTTTGAAGGATGTAAACAAACTGCATTTAAGATCAAACAGATAAAATGAATAGTCCTATATTGATCTTAAAATTTGTATTTAAAAACCTTGTCACAGGCCAGGCACAGTGGCTCATGCCTGCAATCCCAGCACTTTGGGAGGAAGAGGCCGGAAGATCACTTGAGGTCTGGAGTTGGAGACCAGCCTAGCCAACACGGTGAAAACTGTCTCTAATAAAAATAACAAAAATTAGCTGGGCGTCGTGGTGCATGCTTGTACTCCCAGCTACTGGAATCCCTTGAACCTGGGAGGTGGTGGTCATAGTGAACCCAGATTGCAGCACTGCACTCCAGCCTGTTGTGACAGAGGGAAACTCTGTCTCAAAAACAAACAAAAAAATCTTCTCACAGAGAAAACTCATTGTTCAAAGTCTTTACAGAGCATTTTATCAAATATTTAAGGAGGAAATAATACTTCTACAAAAATCTTTCAGAAAATTGAAGAAGTTAGGCTTCCCAGCACATTCTATGAGCATAGCCTTGTCTTTATACCAAAACCAGGCAAAAACATTAGAAAAAAATAAATAATCCTCATGGACTAATATTCCTCAGGAATACATATACAACAATTCCAAACAAAAATTTAGCCAGTCAACCCCACCTAACAATATATAAAAATCATAATAAATACATAATGACCAAGTGGAGTTTATCTAATAAATACAACGTTTGCTTAACATTAAAAATCTATTTCACCATATTAAAATATTTTTGAAAGAAAAAAATGATTATTTTAATGGATACAGGGAAACATTTGACAAAATTCAACATTCATTTCTGATGAATATTCTCTAAGCAAAAGAGTGATGGAATGAATATATTCTAAGCAAAGGAGGGATAAAAAAATTTATTACATTTTTTGTAAGGTAATAAATACCATCTACAAAGTATCTATAGCTTGCCTGATATTTAGCAATGAAAGACTTAATTATTTCTCCCTAAGATCAGAAACAAGACAAGAACGTCTGTTTCTAGTACCCATATTAACAATGTTCTGGAATTTGTGTTGGTGCAACTAGGTTAAAAAAAATGGAACAAATGATGAGCCAACTAGAAAAGAAAAACTGTTTCTCTTCACAGAGGGCGTGATCATCTATGCAGAAAATCAAATGGAATTGACCACAAATTACTAGAACTAATGCATGAACTTTGCAGTATTACAGAGAAAAGATTAATAGACACAGAATAATTTTATTTCTATATATTAGGAAACAGTGTTTGAAAACAGAAGCTTAAAAGTAATACCATTTATAATAGTATCAAAATGTATGAAACATAGTTTTTAGGGATACAGCTGACAGAAATGTGAATGACTTTCTCTTTCAATGAAAACTGCGAAACATTGCTAAGAGAGACTAAATAAATAAAGATGTGTACCACATGAAGAGGTAAAAACATTCAAAAGTATTGGCATGGCTGCTATACCTGTCTGATCTGGAGATTCAACATAATTCCATTCTAAATCCCAATGAGTTTCTTTATAGAAACTGATAAGCTGCTTTTAAAATTCATATGTAAATACAAAGGAAATAAAACTTTGAACAGCTTTGAATAAGAGGAACTAATACTGCCTCATTTAAAACATCATAAAGTTGAAGTATTTAAGACAGTCTGTTGCTAGAATAAACATACAGAAATAGATACATTTCAAAAACAGACAATACATATATGAAGACTCATTTTTGACAAATACTTAAGTCAGTGGAAAATTGATAACATATTTTATCAAACAGAGTTAGAACTTTCAAATATCCATATGAAATAAAATTGACTATGATCTCTTCTTAGCCTAACACCATATACAAAATTTAGCTCAAATCTAATAGACTTGAATGTGAAACAAAATTGCAAAACTTCTATAAGGCAACTCTGGAGAAAATGTTTGCACTTTTGGTTAGGCCATGATTTATTAGACATGACACCGAAATCATGATTCAAGAAGATACAGCATCAAAATTTAAATCATCAAAATTTAAACCAGCTATTGTTAATGAAAACAAAAGCACAGACCTGAGGAAAATATTTGCAAATGTATAAAGAACTCTCACACTTCTACAATAGAAAAATGAATAACTAAACACAGTGAGCAAAATATTTGAAGAGATAATTAGCAAAGAAAATAGATGGCAAATAAGCACTTAAAAACATGTGTCAACATGAAAACTAATGAAATACCACTTCACACTTGTTAGAATGATTAAAATTTAAAAGACTGAACATACCAATATTGGTAAATTTGTGTAGGAATTCAAACTCTCATAAATTTTTGGTGAAAATTGAAAATAAAACGGTACCACCACTTTAGAAAATACTTTGATGTGTTCTTAAGTTAAACATGCACATACCATATATCACAGCTATTCCACTCATAGGTAGTCGCCCAAGGAAAATGAAAGCACAGCTTGCAGAGAGATACACAAATGTTCATAGCAACACTGATTGTCACAGCACATAACTGAGAAAAACTCAAATGTCTATCAACAGATAAAGAAATAATCAAACTATGATATATGATGCAATACTATTTAGCAATAAGTATTGTGTGTGATTCCTATGTAAAATTAGAGGAAATACATGCTAATGTATCACGACATAAAGCAGATCAGTGGTTACCTGGAGAGAGGAACAACTTTGGCAGAGAAGAGCAGGAGGAAAGCATTGGAGTTGATATTTGATTATTTTTATTTTGGTGAAGGTTTCATAAGTATATACATATGTCATAACTTTTCATCTCACACTGTGAAGAGAAATACCATGTGTTATATTTTTCATTAAGACATGTTTTATGTATGAGAGATGAAAGTAATAACATTTTAGTCACACACTGTTTTTGAATATAAAACTCCAGGTTGCTAACAAATCAATATTTTACTTATGTTGAGTTCTCAAAAAACTGTATATTGAAGACACAAAGGCTTAAATAGGTATTAAAATACACATAAAAAGTCAACAAACCACACAATAAATTCATGACAAAACAGTGTCAGGTCACTGAATCTGAAAAGTTTTATTTGTGCATTGTCCTCTATAAACAGAAAAGCCTATGTTGAATGAAGTATGTTTGAAGTTCAGACAAACATTATTTTTTTAAGATACTGAAGGTTTTTGTTCCATGAAGAATGATATAAACAATATTTAATTAAGAAGAACAGCACTTTCATCTGAAATATCCCTAAAACTTTGAAAATAGATCAAGGCTGGCTTCAGTGGCTCATGCCTGTAATCCCAGCAGTTTGGGAGGCCAAGGCGGACCAAATACCTGAGATCAGGAGTTCAAGACCAGACTGGCCAACATGGTGAAACCCTGTCTCTACTAAAAATACAAAAATTAGACAGGCATGGTGGTGCGTGTAATCTCAGCGACTTGGGAGGCTGAAGCAGGAGAATTGCTTAAACCCAGGAGGCAGAGGTTACAGTGAGCCGAGATCTTGCCAGTGCACTCCATCCTGGGCAACGAGAGTGAAACTCTGTCTCAAAAAAACAAAAAAAAAAAAAAAAACAAACAAACAAAACCAAAACCAACAACAAAACCCCACATATCCTGCTACTATTTCCATTTCTTTATTGCCAACTACATACATAAAATTAACATATATTTTGTTA